>OZ007572.1:1072563-1227563 GCA_963931925.1 Onchidella celtica
GGAGAGGGGGAGTAAAACACTAGAATAACTCAGGCTGGGAGACGGTAGACAACTTCTGCATGTTCTTATTGTAGAGCTGTTAAGGCAGAAGAAATCTGGGGTGCTGGAAACAAAAAAAAAATACAACAACAACAACAATACCAAAATCCCCACAATTTGGCTGGTCACAACAACAACCACAACCACAACCACAACCACAACAACAACCACAACCACAACCACAACCACAACAACAACCACAACCACAACCACAACCACAACCACAACAACAACCACAACCACAACCACAACCACAACCACAACCACAACCACAACCACAACAACAACCACAACCACAACCACAACCACAACCACAACCACAACCACAACCACAACCACAACCACAACCACAACAACAACAACAACAACCACAACCACAACAACAACAACAACCACAACAACAACCACAACAACAACCACAACCACAACAACAACCACAACAACAACCACAACCAAAACCAGAGAAGAAGGAACAGACAGACATAAATAGATCATGAGTTCAAATGTACTCACAGTCAAAGGCAAAGGCTGCGTGTTCACTGCCGTCAATAGCTAGAAGGACCAGTCTCTCGGATGCTGCTGCCGCCATGATGGCCACTGGTCAGTTGCCCAAACTTTAGATACTCCCTTTGGTCAGACACCGGAACTAGAACCTTGTGGAGTACTTGCTGCCCTTCAGATCTCTACAACAGTTGTGGTTATCTTGCCAGCTCAGCTGCTTCAGGCACTGTTAGAGAAAACAACGTAACGGTCAAAACGCAGAAACAGAAATTAGAAACATCCAATAAAATGTTAGCTCTAGGCTACACAATTTGTTTGTGTTTGTATAGAGAAAGGAAGATAGTGATTGCCTTGATGCATGTGCATAAGCCATCAATACCGGCTTGGCTGTGCTTTCTGTCTGCTGGTTGGATCAGATCGCGTATCTCAGCTTATGTGAAAAAGAAAATGCTGTCCAAACTGCACGCACTCAGCGACAGCCTTAGTTAAATGAAATGAGGCAGAGAGAAACGCGCGTGTATGTGTGGAATCTTCGGTCAGGAAATGTTCAGTCCGGATTGCTCTGCGCCCTGCTAACATTGCAATTATCACCTCTGTGATAGACTTTATCAGATGTGAAGATTGCCACTCTACTCGTTCTGGTGACAGAGCTTGTGTAGAAACTGCAACTTTGCCATTATTTCGACATGTCAGAAAAAAAAAAAAAATCTCGGCTACTTTTGAACCCCGACAACATGTAACTTTGCTCTGTTACCGCACACAGAAATAGTTTTAGTTTACTGAGTTGGCCAGGTAACATGAATAAAATAACTGCAGATATCAAAGATTTAAATCACGCACACCGCCGCGCCTAAAAAGTTACACCCCGAAGTGGTGTATGCCTAGGCCCGAACGCATGGTCGTTTTTTCCTTCATTAAATGATTTCGAGTATTGTCCCTTTCCACTACCGATATTAAATCTGAGGTAAGGAAAAAGAAACTCGCAGTCAGACGTGAACTGGGAGATTCACACACAAGCAAAAAGTTTCGCAGTCGATGTCTCGCGGTCCATGGCAGGAAACAGTTGATGGCAGCTGCAAAAAAGATTTGCCTCCTGGCCAGGATTTACTGTAGATTGTAGAAAAATTGCCTGGATTTCAGAGTTCATTATCTTCTATCTGATAAAACATCAAACTGTTGTGTATACCCGGACTGAACATTTCAAATAAAAAACCGCCTACATTGCCTGTAGATGGCAAACACTGCACATCTTACCTGGTGTAGCATCAAAATGAACATCTGAATAAGTTGGAAACGCAATTGATCTTGTACCATGAACACCTGCAGCGAGCCATAACAAATATTTCAATGACCTTTTAAAAAACATAATTTTACAGATAATTGAATATCGGCATCGATACTCAACTGAATATTGTGGCCAGGATAGAGCAAAACACTTAAAATATGATGTGATTATCGTGAAAAAGAAGAATTCAAATCGCTGAGAAACTCAAACTTCAGCATTGCTGGGAGACAAACTATGGGTTCGATGAATCCACTCAAAGAATCCTTACAGTTGTGATCGATCTCGTTTTTCCCTGGTCAAATTGCTGGCGCTTCAAGTAGATCGTTCGGTGTGACTCGTTGTTTATTTTCTTCTGACACATCCCGGGGTTCTGAGACATAGTTAGCAGGATGGAAGGGAGGGGGGGGGGCCATAGCAGATTTGTTTACGTATTTTAGATGTCTGAACAACTATTATATCCGGGACATGATCTTGTTGAACTGTCAGAATCACAGGGTATTTTCCATGTAGTAACAATTACGTATCGATACACTCTACTGAGGCGTCACAATGACCCAGTTTCTCAACCATTTTGTTTCATTCACCTACAGAAGCTATTTTTAGTCACATCTTACATAAATTCCTACAATACACCGCAGCTACCTCCTTTCTTCATACTCGTACCGGCTGATGTAGCACAAAAACTCGTACCTTACCTAAAGTAGGCAAAATGTCAGCCCAGGTTTGTTCATTTTTTTTTTCCTGTGGGCTTGATGACTTCAGCTGAGCGTGTCTGCGCGGCTGAAAGACTTCATTCATCAACTTGTATTGACGACATCCGCCGCTTTACAAACTACAATAAAAAGATTATTTCAAAAGCAGCTCCTGACACAAATTTACCATCGAATGCACACGTGCAACCTGGCCAGGTCATCCTGAGCTTGGATACTTTTTCACGCTGAATGCAGGATTTACAGGACATGTCGAGGTGTCGGCGCGTCCAAAGGAAATAATTATGTATTAAAATGTGACACTCACAGAAATGTTTAGGCCGATTGACTGCGGATTCAGCACCTCTTCAATCCGGCTTATTCGGGTCCGTACCCTATCATCTCATCCCCACCCCTAAGCCCCTTGCTCCCCTACCCCCACCCCCGGAGTGACACACCACAGGCCCCCTCATTACAAATCACTACAACACAAACTATGAGAGACAGGGCTGTGCTGCTTTCCGATTTGTCAGAAAATGTTCGGTTTGTGCAACAGCTGGCGAGACCGAGGACGTCTTGAGAGCAGAAAATGATTGGCGAGTGTTCAGTAGTGTCGCAGTGGAAAATCACATTCATGGACGAATTTAGAGCAAACAAAAAAAAGCCAAAGTTATTTTAAAATACACTATACTTGACAGACAGACAGATACAGATAGACAGACAGATGGACAGACGGGGAGACATGCATACATGCAGATAGATAGATAGATAGATAGATAGATAGATAGATAGATAGATAGATAGATAAATAGATAGATAGATAGATAGATAGATAGGATAGATAGATAGATAGATAGATAGATAGATAGATAGATAGATAGATAGACAGACAGACAGATAGACAGACAGACAGATAGATAGATAGAAAGACAGACAGACAGACAGACAGACAGACAGACAGACAGACAGATAGATAGATAGATAGATAGATAGATAGATAGATAGATAGATAGATAGATAGATAGATAGATAGATAGATAGATAGATAGATAGATAGATAGACAGACCCTGACAACTAGGAAAAGAAGGATGTCCACTCTAGCACCAGCAGCATCTAGACCATAAATTAAACACCACCATGGTCTCATCTCAACACGACAGTTGTGACAAGATCAGCTCAAAGAGAAGGCACGCGCACTGTAGATCACGCCGTGCCTTGGTCTGAAACTTGTCTCATCACGTGATGTGAACAATCGTTCATCCAACTACAATCAGGCCCACTTCCGCCATTCTGATGCAGGAATTTGTGAATAAATCAATCAAATTCCTCCAGCCCCCCCCCCCCACCCCCCACCTTTCCACCAAAAAAAAAAAAAACGCACACAAAAGAAAGAATGGAAAAATCAGATATCTGTATGAGTTGACCATACGCCAGAGCTTCAACTGAGTCACAAGAAAATAAACCAAATTGCTCACCCGTTCAACAAAACATCACACACTCGTGGTTTGTCAGGGACTGTAGAAATTTCTGCTTATTCTTTACGTTGTTGTTGTTGCTGTTGTTGTCGTATGAAGAAATGGTAGACCTACCACAATGTGCTGTGCTGAGCAGAATCTGCACTTTGTGACAAAACCTCTGGTGACCCCTGGTCTAATTAATGTCATTGACGTTCCTTTTCCTTCACCCCTCCCCTCCCAAACACACCTCCCCACCCCCTGCACTCCCACTCCCCACCCCCACCCCCCGCACCCCCACCCCCGGACTTCCTCCCAAACTTTCTTCGGGATTTCTTCATCCCGGCGATTTTACAAAATATCTTTTTGTTGACCAGTATTTGAATTGCTTGTAAGATAAAGACGGTGGGGTGGAAAAAAAATAAAAATGGGGGGGGGGGGGGGGAGAGAGTGTAAGAAACTATATAAAAATTCCATAATGTAAGGAACCAAGCACACTTGCCGGGCATTGAAGGACGGCTCTAGACACGACAATCTAGTCATATAAAAGCCAAGTGTAAAATTCATAGACTCAAATTTCTGGATCATTCTCCACCACACACTGTCTGTCTGCCTGCCAGCAAACTACACAAAAGCCCCTACAGTAGCCAAGATTAACGTAAAGATGGATTACATTCTACTGCTTCATGCCACACAACACAGTTGATCTGGGTGACAAAACCCAACGTAACCACATGGCTCACTTTATCCTCAGAAACTTACTGATGTTTTTTTTCCTGCAGATTTACTGGGATGAATAGACTTGAGATACTAGAGCACAAGCGATCTGCAATGTCCGTAGAGGAATAAATAGATGGCTCAGTTTTCCCTTGAAGACTAATAATAATAATAATAGTTCGTCCATCAGGTATGATGATGACCTTAACAACACCAGAGGAATAAAGAACAGAAATTGTTGAGAATTTCAACACATGGACAATAAAGAGAACTAAAGGACACAGAGGACAGAATGGAAAGACTGTTCTTTCATGACTTATGGCTTCTCATGTGACTGATAAGTCCTATTTTTGCCCTGCAGACCCTTCCGCATAAATGACAAGAGTGCTCCGTTGGTTCAGTACCACTGGGCCTTTTCTTGCGCCGTTCTCTTTTTTTGATAGCCTGCTGGACTCTGTCAGCTTCCCATGCTTTGCTGCCTCTGGTAAGGGCCGCCCTCCAATTTGCACGATCAAGCGAGAGCCTTTCCCACTCACTCACATCAATGGCAAAGGCCTTCAGTGATTGGGGCATGGACTGCAAATTTCTGACAAGGTCATTTTTAATTGCAAACCCAACACCATGCTGTCTCGGTTCGACTGCACACTTGCCTTTCCAGAAGAAGGTGTATCCACCACTGAGCTCTTTGAGTTGGCCACTATCAGGGAATCTGGTCTCACTGAGTGCCACTATGTCCAGGTTGTACCTGCTGAGCTCAATGGCAATAAGTGCAGTGCGTCTTTTCGGGTTGTTTGAGTTGTCCTGTAGTGTGCGTATATTCCAGGCTCCTAGCCTGAGTAAGCTGAATTTCTTTTTGTTTCGACCGCAAAAAGGGATCCCCACTGGTCGCGGTATACCAGTCGGGGTGATGTGAAGTGGGCTTTCTTTAGGGCACCTTTTCTAGCCCCTTCCTCAGTTGAGGTGAGCAGTGCTATCCTTAAATAAGGCTGCTCAGCTACTGTGGGTGCTGCCTCCCCACGCCTCCACTTCAATCGACGATGAAGCGACCATAGCCCACAGCCACCAACGTGTAGGTCTGTGCTAACAGCTTCCAGTCTATCCAAACCTGCTGCCACCGCACTCGCCCATCGCCGTTGGAATTTTGAGAGGAAAGAAGACGAGACAAAGATGAAAGAAGACGAGGTGAGTGTTAAGACTGGCGCAAAGAATTTGTTTTTAGTGAGAAAGAGCTGCGCAAACATCAGACTCACTCTCTCGCCTGGACACAACTTATCCAAGTGGCAAGACAGGGTTAAGACGACTGGAAATGTATCCAGGTGCAGGAGGATGCCAGAGGGACAGTCATATTGCCTGACCGGCTGCCTGTAGGCTACTCCACAGCCTCGCAGTCCCAACTGACTAGGGTGAAAGACCCAAACCAGAGAACACCAATACTGGTGGATGCTCTGTGTCACGATATCCAGGCCAGAGTGACGGTATATTGCCATCTGCCCTATCAATCAACCACTGGCCTGCTGCCGCCAGCTTCGAAGCTGCGTCCGGGAAGTTTGCTCAATTCTTCGTCTATGATTTAGGCAAACAAGCCTATGACCACACCGCTACCGGGGGCCAATATGAAGGACTCAAGTACTGAGGGTCACATTGTGCCCTAGCATGTGGCCGTTGGGTTAGATGAAACCTCCTCCGCCCTGGCCGTTTGCACCGACAGGTGCACGCCCACTGATACCATGCTAGCGTACCAGTTCATGAAACAGGTTGTACTGGATTACATGTTACCAGTAGCAGATTTTTCTGACCTGACACCCCTTTGAAGACTACACAATAAATAAATTGTCATCTTTTCCGGGGGGGGGGGGGGGCGGCCCAGATTGGAGGTTAATCGCGTGGCGCAAGTGATATCAACAAACAAAGCCTAAGACACGACATGGATCACTAAGTTTATCTATGATTTGAGTGAGATCTACACAGCCACAGGGTGTGAAAACAAAAGTGATCCCAGTAACAGTGACAGATGTAGAGCCAGTAACTCACTGTGCCAAATGTTCTCATTTCACTTAAATAGAACGTGGCAGTTTTGCACCCTCGGCGTTCTGACCAGGCCCCCATTAATGGGGGTGGGGGTGGGGGAGAGCAAATGAGGCAATATTGCCCCCCCCCCCACCCCGACAAAAAATATAATGAATTTCACTTTGTTGTGTAAATAACTATTATTATTAAGTCAGCCATTGTTGATGTATGGAAGTTTACGAGTATAATGAAAGCAGCCTAGCTATCTATGGTCTTTGTAATTTGTTTGATCTAAAAGTCCACTTGAAGTTTGGCTGGCATGTAGTCATAATTACATAATTATGTACAGCTGTACTGACTTCAGATAGACGACTCATGTAACCTTTCTATGTATGTAGAACTGGTCAGTTTCAGTTAGCCGCAATCAACAGACTTCGATGTGTACAACTAGAGATTTTGCTGGAAATCTAATGTCTGTGTATGAAGGACCCACTGAAATTTTGCTTTTCTTAATCTCAGAGAGCGGAGACATCGAAACACGTGACTGGCAAAGGTGTGAATGAACAGAAAGAAACAACACGCGGGATGTTTAACTCCACAGCACGTAGGCCTAGGGACACAGACAATGATGGCGAGAGACACGCGCGGTTTGATCATCATAGAACACAGGACTGCTGAGTGCTGTCAGACAGGCTATTCAACTTCACTGTTTTCGCTGCTGCATTTCGTCATCACCAGTTGTAATCTGTGCAGGAAGTGTGTGGGCCGGAGGTAGTCAGTGGAACGGTGTCACTGTGACCCGGAATGTACATGTGTACACTAAGCAGGGGCGGCGCCACTCTAACCCCTGACCTGTGTATTAGACCTGATGAATGAATCATCAGGACCGTGAGCAGTGCAGGCAGAAATAACAAGCAAGATAAACTTGAACTGAGTTTCTGCTGTGCTAGCGAGTAAACGTCGGGAAAATTTTGAATTGCAAACGTTTGTAACACACCTGGGACCTCCCTCCCCCTTCCCCCCCCCCCCCCCCCAATTTTTTCCTCTCCGGACACAGTTTCATGGAAATTTGGTGTGTTTCTCCAATTTATTTCTTCCCCTCAAGCTTTTCCTGTTGCGAATTTTGTTTCTCCTTTATTCTAATTTTCTTCCCTCTCTTACTCAACACCGTCGGGAGGGTGGGGGGGGGGGGGGTTGAGCTCTGCCTTCAAACCGCCATCGGTTTTGACTCTTTCATCCGCCTTAACCCCCTCCCACATTGCGTCTGCCCTTCTACCAGCCCACAGCAGTCGTGGCCATTCTGACAGACATACACATACACACACACACACACACAGAACTGCTGACGTCCAGTTGAGCTGTGTGTGCCAACGTTGATGTCTTGAGCTGTTCCGGTGGGATAGCAAATCTAGTGTCCTTGAGAGCAACTCCTTCATACCTGATGTGGAACATTCGGGCAGACCAGCTCTAATTCTAACCATCAATTAATGATCAGCAGAGATATTTAGTTCAGATAAAGATCAATGCTGGATACAAAAATGAACGCTGAACTTGGACAATGTCAATCTGACAGAAAGTAAAAACAAACCATTTCCCAAGCAAGTAGAATTGGTCATACGACACCACTTTAGACTGAGGAAACATGAACAAAAAGTTTGGTTGTTACAGGTGCAGAGATGGGTGGATGGCAGGATCTGTCACAAAAGATCAATGTTACTCTGTCTGTCTCTGTGTACGCCACTTTTTCTAGATCAACAGATTTTGCACAGACTTCAGAAAGTTTACCCATGGAAACATACAGTTATTTCTACCGAAACATTAGTATTTCACGTCATTTCTGTCACTGCTACACAAGTAACAACGGCTGAAGACATTCAGCGTACTAGTTTGCCCGTCTTAAAAGAAAACAATATAGGATATATACATCAGTTTTAGTTTTATCTCTTCTCTATAATTAGAAGTGTGTGTGTGGGGGGGGGGCGGGCATGAGGGGAAAAAAGGGGGGGGGCAGTGGTAAGTGTCTAATCCCATCCTTTCCCAGCACTCAGGTCGATAAATTGTGTGGTTTTCTTTTTGTTTTTCTTGTGCGACTTCACTCGGCCGAGATTGACAGGCAGAGAAACATATAGACCATGGAAGGACATAAGGGCGGATAGATAGACAGACAGACAGACAGACGGACGGATGGATGGGTGGATAGATAGATAGATCGATAGATAGACAGACAGACAGACAGGCGGACGGACGGACGGATAGATAGATAGATAGATAGATAGATAGATAGATAGATAGATAGATAGATAGACATAGATAGATAGATAGATAGATAGATAGATAGACATAGATAGATAGATAGATAGATAGATAGATAGATAGATAGATAGATAGATAGATAGATAGATAGACAGATAGATAGATAGATAGACATAGATAGATAGATAGATAGATAGATAGATAGATAGACATAGATAGATAGATAGATAGATAGATAGATAGATAGATAGATAGATAGATAGATAGATAGATAGATAGATAGATAGATAGATAGAAAGATAGATAGATAGATAGACATAGATAGATAGATAGATAGATAGATAGATAGATAGATAGATAGATAGATAGATAGATAGCACTTGCATGACTGACCAGTCTCAGATCTCATTCCGAGCTGCACAGATACAAAGTTTACAATTACAATTTGCTGTAAACAGCCCTGCAGGCGGACGTGTTGCATGTTTACTTATCCACTCTTTTCACACTGTTTTACTACACATGGTGGGGTGGGGGTGGCACTGGGCGTGTGTGCACATGTGCGCCTGTGTGAGTCACAAAATGCATCAAAGGAGAAGGGGAGGGGAGAGGCTGCTTTGGACCGACCAAACTGTTTCTCACGGTGGCGCCGTCACGGACATGTAGGCTGGGACATACAAGCTGGCAGACAGATAGATAGATAGATAGATAGATAGATAGATAGATAGATAGATAGATAGATAGATAGATAGATAGATAGATAGACAGATAGATAGATAGATAGATAGATAGTTGACAAACAGACGGACAGAAAGATAGATAGATAGATAGATAGATAGATAGATAGATAGATAGATAGATAGATAGATAGATAGACAGACAGACAGACAGACAGACAGACAGATAGATAGATAGATAGATAGATAGATAGATAGATAGATAGATAGATAGATAGATAGATAGAAAGAAAGACAGATAGATAGATAGATAGAGAGATAGAGAGATAGATAGATAGATCCACAATGTCGGAAGGAGAGGGGGGGTCACGGTGATGGTAAAAACTGCCGTAGGAAGTGCACAAAAACAGATATGGCAGCATCAATACCTAAGGTATCTAAAACGTGATATGGTCTGGACGGTGGCATTTCACGCCTGTCAAAGGCAAATCGATCATGAAGTATAAATCGATACCAGTCTGTGAATTCGGGATGTCCTCAGTCTCACAGTCACCACAGGGGTGT
Organism: Onchidella celtica; assembly: GCA_963931925.1. Classification (NCBI taxonomy): domain Eukaryota; kingdom Metazoa; phylum Mollusca; class Gastropoda; order Systellommatophora; family Onchidiidae; genus Onchidella; species Onchidella celtica. The sequence goes on from OZ007572.1 coordinate 1,082,748, forward strand.
AGAATTGATGCTGCACCGTTTTTCTGTTTCATTTCCCCACCATTGCGGTGTTGAAATAATTAGAGTTACAACAGACAATTAGAGTTACCGTGACAGATTGGTTATCTCACTGACGTCACACAAAAATATGATGTTGACCGCACGGCATACCCGTTCCGCCCCATCCTCCACCCTTTGTGCACGGCGCCCGAGCATGCGCACTTGCGAAGATTTGTTCTTTATTGTTGTTGTTAATATTTTTTAGCACGGCGGTTGACCATGCGCTCTCGCAAAGATTAGCTGTGATCCAAAAGAAGAACTGAAACTCCCAGGAGATGGAAAAAACTTTCTGGCCCTAGAACTTCTGATGAAAGAACAAATAGAATTTTACTGAAATTCCGTATGGAGACCATTTCTGTGATGACAACTGAACAAACACCAGTAGAATGGACAATGGTCAAACACAATGGTGAACAGAAACACGACGTGTCTGACAGAAAAGGGGGGGGGGGGGGTTGGGGAGAGGGCGGACAATACAGAAAATTAAACTGCCATTTCTCGACAGGTGGCAGATATCGGGGAGTTCTCACACAACCTGTACATGCTGCAGTCGCTAGAGCCAGTCGATAACATCGTGTTTTATCGACATAAAGCGAGAGAAAATACAGGAACATAATTATTGTGTTAAAATGTACCTGTCTGTCAATGACAATGTCAGATCCAATGTCGGCTACTTCAGTGATGCCACGGTACCTTTTAGCAATATTCGTATTACGATGTTCTAGACCTGCGACAATGTGAGCAGCTGGACGAGGTGGGGCGGGGGGGGGGCATAGAACGTACCCGTCCCGTGACAGTGACCACCTACAGAGTTGCAACATTCAAGAGTTTGAGGCTGTCACACGTAACACAATGTGCCCGCGCGGATGGACAACGCAAGAGAGCGTCTCATTATCTGGCCCTACCCTGCCCCTCTACTCATAAGTCAACAGATTCTAATCAATAATCAACGATCAAATAGCAATGCTGTCAATGCTCCCCCAGCACACCCCACCCCAATCAGTTGTATAGAATCCCTTCCGAGCCGGCGCCGACACTGCCTGCAATATGGTTCTAGCTAAGCAAACATCCATCCATTGTTTCAAGTGAAAGCGGGTTATGTGCCCCTGCTTCTGACCTGTTTTATCATGAAGTACAACAAAGCAGAAATTCTGAATACAAAGGATGAAAAATGAATGTAAACACACACAAGACAGTTCTAGACGGAGTAAATTTTACCATTCTCTCTCTCTCTCTCTCTCTCTGTCTCTCTCTCTCTCTGTCTCTCTCTCTGCACGTACATTGTGCTTCACGTGACGTCACACAACTTGCACCGTCTCCAACATTTTAAATTTTATCTCGTTTTTCGTCAGAAGTTCCAGTGCATTGTAAGTCCTCATAACATGGCGCCGATTGAGATGACATGCAAAACATGGCCGTCAACATCACAGTTTTGGGTGACCCAAGAAAAACAAACCGATAGCGTAGTCAGGCACTATTATAGCACAGGTGCCAATGGTCCAGGCACTATTATAGCACAGGTGCCAATGGTCCAGACACTATTATAGCACAGGTGCCAATGGTCCAGGCACTATTATAGCACAGGTGCCAATGGTCCAGACACTACTATAGCACAGGTGCCAATGGTCCAGACACTATTATAGCACAGGTGCCAATGGTCCAGACACTATTATAGCACAGGTGCCAATGGTCCAGACACTATTATGGCACAGGTGCCAATGGTCCAGACACTATTATAGCACAGGTGCCAATGGTCCAGACACTATTATAGCACAGGTGCCAATGGTCCAGACACTATTATAGCACAGGTGCCAATGGTCCAGGCACTATTATAGCACAGCTGCCAATGGTCCAGACACTATTATAGCACAGCTGCCAATGGTCCAGACACTATTACAGCACAGCTGCCAATGGTCCAGCCACTATTATAGCACAGCTGCCAATGGTCCAGACACTATTATAGCACAGCTGCCAATGGTCCAGGCACTATTATAGCACAGGTGCCAATGGTCCAGGCACTATTATAGCACAGGTGCCAATGGTCCAGACACTATTATAGCACAGGTGCCAATGGTCCAGGCGCTATTATAGCACAAGTGCCAATGGTCCAGGCACTATTATAGCACAGCTGCCAATGGTCCAGACACTATTATAGCACAGCTGCCAATGGTCCAGACACTATTATAGCACAGGTGCCAATGGTCCAGGCACTATTATAGCACAGGTGCCAATGGTCCAGACACTATTATAGCACAGCTGCCAATGGCCCAGACACTATCATAGCACAGCTGCCAATGGCCCAGACACTATTATAGCACAGGTGCCAATGGTCCAGACACTATTATAGCACAGGTGCCAATGGTCCAGACACTATTATAGCACAGGTGCCAATGGTCCAGACACTATTATAGCACAGGTGCCAATGGTCCAGACACTATTATAGCACAGGTGCCAATGGTCCAGACACTATTATAGCACAGCTGCCAATGGTCCAGGAATATTTCGGTGACCATTGTAGTCTGGCACTATTTCAGTGTTGTCTCCAAACTGAGCAAATGGACACTGTCATGTCCACGTCTACATAATAGTTTAGCCAGCCTGTCCCCACCCCTCACACACCCCCCTCCCTCAACCACCCACTCTCATCTCCCTACTGTAAAGTTAAACTTCAATGCCGGGAAAAGGGGTAGGGTGGAGAGGGGTGTAAAGATAGGGGGGGGGGGGGCAATAAGATACAGAGTACATGGCAATGGCAGGATTGTTTCTGTCTTAAACCTTGAACTCGGAGGGGATTGGGGGGGGGGGGGGATCCAGTGTGTCATTCACTAAATTTACCAGAATGAGCGCTGGATAAAGAATGACAAAAAAAGGGGGCGGGAGGGGGGCTACGCAGGTTTCCTACCAGGGCCGATGACCCGGAATCAGCGAGTGAAAGACAAGACAGGACAGAAACCTCCACAGAATGAAGTCACAATTCCATTTGGTCCACAACAAATTATCTCACGGAGAAGAAAGTGGGAAGAACGAGAGAACGCCAGGCCGCGCGCGGCACACGGGCCAGAAACAGAGACAGTGCAATGCCATTCATTTTCCATCGATTTTTCACATTTAAAACACGGCATCGCATTCTCCACACTACACGATCTGATGAATCGATACACATGCTGACATGTCAAGACTAACTACAGAAAAAAAAGCTACAACACTCATTCTTCAATATCTTACCGCTATCGCTCACCGACCAGGTCGAGAATCAAGCAAGACCTCACAGTTACCACACTGCACAACAGATATGGCATGGCGTGGAGACGACCGGTTGCCTAATAGCAAAGCAATTATAGCGGTGAACGATGCACGGCACTGCACGCTATCACACACCTCCGCCATCGACAGCCACAGAATTAGAAAATTGGATTTTTGTGAAAGCCTCAAACTGCCTGCACCTTTTGTGAATGTGTCTGAACCCAGGCGGCAAAAAAACTGGATCAGCACTACACGGCAGGTGATAGTGCAGTAAGCTGAAGTAGCGCGTAGAAAACCCATAAATGCACACACTACAGCAGCAGCACTGCAGCCACCGAGTTTTCAATCAGGTGTTACGTCATCTACCAGCATGCTATTATATTAAAAGGTGGAGAAATCTTGACAACCCAGGGCTCCTCTTGTAAAATCCACAGTTCGATACTCAACACTGTTGATTGGGGACACAATGACGGGAAATCCTGGCGCTGAAAACTGAAATATTTATTATCGATTCACACGGGGATCGCAGAGACAACGGAAGAAATCTTTTCTTTACACAGAAAATCAGATAAGCGTAAAGAAGCATTACCATACAGGATACTTACCAAACACTGATAGTGATAGCTCACACCCACACGTCATACACAGTTCAAAATTCCTTCAATTATTAAAAAGAATTACTCACTCTCTTGGTGCGGTAATAAACAGTGAATGTCCCTAGGTCGGCCCGCGCCGGTTGTGAGTGGTTTTATGAGTCTGAACAGCCGGCGAGAGTTCGAAGTGGGAGATTCGGCTAGAACAGGTTTGGCGGTGAGACGGGGCGCAGATCGAACGTTGTGTGTGTGTGACACTTTAGCATGGGGTGAGGAGGGCCGCGCGCTGAGCCATGTGATGGGGTTGGAGACAGGAGGGCGGGGGGGGGGGGGAGGAGAGAGAAAGCGGAGGCGGGAACACTAGAGAACTGGGGTGGGGTGGGGGGGGGGGTTGTGAATGAATACATTGTTATACGTGAGGGGAAATACAACAGGCGACAATGTTAAAAAATCCACGGGATTTAAATAGCAAGACAATAAATAGAAGTAAAAGGGTCAGTGGAATTTAGTACAGCTTTGTATTGACGACCATCGGTGAAAAGGACTCTGTATTGCTGGTCTAGTAACATATCGTATTACTGGTGTAGTAAAATACCGTACTATTGGTGTAGCAACACATCGTATTACTGGTGTAGTAACATACCGTACTATTGGTGTAGCAACATATCGTATTACTGATGTAATAACATATCGCATTGCTGGTGCACTAAAATATTGTATTACTGGTGTAGTAACATATCGTATTACTGATGGCGTAACATATTGTATTATTGGTATAGCAACATAATAATTGCGTTATTGGTGTAATAACATATCGTATTACTGGTGTAGTAACATGTCATATTAACGGTGTAGTAACATATCGTATTACTGGTGAAGTAACATGTCGTATCACTGGTATAGTAACATATCGTATTACTGGTGTAGTAACATATCGTATTACTGGTGTAGTAACATAATGGTATAGTAATTATCATATTACTGGTGTAGTAACAGACACGCAGACTTGTCACACTAAATTGGAATACTCAATGTAAAATACCTCCTACTCGCCCCCCCCCCCCGCCCTCCGCTGTTTGTGTCTCTTTTCATTCGGTTTATCTCTCACTTCCTCGCTTCCTCTCACACCTTCTGTCTGTCTGTCTATCTTTTTCAAACTATGAGTCTGAAGTTTCTAGATTGTCATTGACCAAGATAAATTCCCGCCGTTCCCCACCATCTCTCAACGATGTCCTCTCTCCTTGGCTGGTCAGATATGTGGAGAGCGGGGTCAACTGTTAGATGGACAAATTGTATAAGACGATGGATGAATCGGTCCACAGGCATCTCGCCAACCTTTAATCGTGGCAGGATTCTCTTCAGTCACATATTTTCTATGTAAAGTTAAGTCCAACTCAACTTTCTGACAGAATATTATAGATACTGATCTCTGTGAGTAGAAATATGAAGTCAGCTCAAGTCAAGTCAGGTCAGCTGAGGTCAGGTAGTGTCACAGGTCACAGGTCACACGATGTTGTAGCAGCTTCCTACAAGTTTGATCTCGGCCTACTTTTACTGGGGTCATGCCTACTGAGCCATATACATCTGATTTCTGTTTGCTGAATTCTGTGCTCACGTTCTGTGAGTCATGCAGACATTGCTCGTGAGACACACCGGCTTGTCCTGTAGACACACCCCCTCCCTCCGCCTCCCCGACCCTCCCCCACCCTCACACACACACACATATCAAGGGTGACTCAGAGGCCGGGCGGGGGGGGGGCAGCATTCAAAGACGAGCATACAGTTTTGCCAACACAAAGACCTACACACAAAGTTTTATGTACAAGTACACATCGCTTGCATGGCATCACCAGAAACACAATGTGACATGTCACCGTGTCACAGCCTAGAGAAAGTTGAAAGACCTGGACAATCACAAACTTATTGTCACAGTCATGTCATGGGAGCTGGTCATTGGTCACCCGACTAGACAAACTTTAATTAGACTAAAATGTGGCTGCAGTGACGCAATTTGAATTACGTACAGAAAAAAAAATCTGATTTACATAATTATTGAACTTCATTAAAAAATTTTTCCTGTACAGAAACTGGAAACAATGGAGAGATTGAAAAATGGGCAAGAATGAATGGAAGAATAGGTGGACGGAGATATGAAATTGGTGTTTTATCTGTAGTTAGGAGGAATTGGCCGGCCTCTCTTACTTTCTTCACCCTCTCTCTCTCTCTTTCTCTGTTTCTCTCCCTGTCTCTCTTTCCCTCTCTTTCTTTCGCTCCCTCCCCCACCCCCTCTCTCTCTTCTTTCTACTTTCTCTCTCTTTTGCTTTCTACTTTCTCTCTCTTTTCGACTATCTCTCTCTTCTACTCTCTCTCTCTATTCCCACCTTCTCTCTCTCTCTCTCCCTTTCTACTTCCCCCCCTCTCTCTGTCCCTCTGTGTCTCCCCCCCCCTCTCTCTCCTCTCTCTCTCTCTCTCTTTTTCTTTCTACTTTCTCTCTCTTTTCGACAATCTCTCTCTTTTACTCTCTGAGCTATTCCTGCCCCCTCTCTCTCTCTCTCTTTCTACTTCCCCTCTCTCTCTGTGTCCCTCTGTGTCTCTGCCCCCCCCCTCTCTCTCTCTCTCTCTCTCTCCCCACCCCCCTCTCTCTCCTTTCCCCAAGCATCACCACACACACACACACAAAAATATAAAAATCTCGAAGCTGCCAGAATGAGTTTGAAGAGAGAGAAGAAGATAAGAAAGTCCATACAGTACGTTGGAACTTCAGAGTTAAACTAACTTGACATGTCAGGTTATATTTTCTCCCTCCCTGGAGGTGGCCTGTGTGTGTGTGTGGGGGGGGGGCAGAGGGGGGAATGCCAGGAGACTGGAAATGTCAAGTGATACGTAAGACGAAGACGAGGAAGATGATGATGATGTGATGGGAACATTCAGTGGCAGCTGGGGAAGATTAAAGCCAAGACAAATGGATACTGTAAAAACATGACTATTGTGCCTATTAATTAGGTCTACAGTAAGAACAAGATGGAAGGAATGTCCTGATGCCAAATGTACCGTATCTTGACTGTTTCTAACGGGGAATTTTCCAACATACATTTTGTATTTCATTTCACATGTACATTTATATTTATTGCATGTAGAGAAAGAAATAAAAATGTCTGGTGTACAAGGAAAAGGAAAGAAACTGGCACATGGCAGACAACTTTCCCTTGAGTTGAACTCGGAGGTGAAACGAGAAAGGGAGAGAAGGGAGATAATTAGAACAGGCAATTTGGTTATCGCACCTGAACAAAAGGAAGAAAATCGATGGCGTGTACGTGATCTCGCATGTCGCCAGAGGAGAAAATGTGGTCGGGGAAACAACATCAGCAAAATTAATGATGATTTATTATTTAAATTTTCACTGCCTTCGCCACATGCCATTATACACAGTTTGTTTACAGATGGTGAAATGTCATTTACGCCATCATTCTATGATAATGATTTCAGACATTCGCGCCCACGATTCCACATTCAATAATGGCTGTTTACATAGATCAAATTCTCTAACATTTCTGGCTGTCCATGGGAGATGTGAAAGTACTCGTAGATTAGAAATAGTACAATCCACAGATCAAGTAAGGCATAACATCCGACCACCGCCTTCCACCCCCTCTACCTTCCATTAATCCGTGTATCCATCCATAATAATAATAATAATAATATATTGCATTTATATAGCGCCCAACCCCGTCGATGACAAGCTCTGGGCGCTTTAACAAACTCTTACACACACACACACACGCACGCATACACAAAAGAAGTTCAAAAATATTTACTATTGTTGCTGCCGAAAAACACCTAGCCTAGTTTGTCTGAAAGAAATGGGTCTTCAGATGGCATTTGAAAGAACCAAGTCATTAATTTCCCTGGTTGTCTTTGGAAGAGTGTTCCAGATGGTAGGACCAAGAAATGAAAAGGACTTTTCTCCTACAGTGGACAGATTCATTTTAGGTACTTTCAATTTTGTAGTGTCAGATGATGATCTTAGTTGACGAGATGGAACATAGTAATCAGTTAAATCAACTAGGTACGATGGAGCAGTATTATTGACACATTTGTGACAAATGGATGACAATTTGTACATTATTCTTTTCTCAACTGGCAGCCAGTGCAAACTCTGCAGAAGTGGCAGTGCTGAATCTCTTTTCTTTTTCTTCAAAACAAGTCTCGCTGCATTGTTTTGAGCAATTTGGAGTTTTCTAATATTTTTTTGTGAAATTCCAGCCAAAAGGGAGTTGCAATAGTCAAGCTTTGAAAGTACAAAAGAATTTACTAAAACAGCCGCAGTTTCAGTTGAAATAAGATGTCTGATTTTACCGATTTTCCAGATTTCCATGTATAGAATGCGAATGAGGTGACTAACCTGAGATGACATAGAAAGATTCGAATCAATGTAAACCCCTAGGTTTTTTACTTTTTTTGAAATTTCTATTGAATTAGTGCCAATTATCATCTCAGTTCTGTCCACTTCTTGCAGAACCCGCTCACGGCCTAATAAAATAACCTCAGTTTTATCCTCATTTAGAGCCAGTTTGTTTTGGTTCATCCAGCTTTTAATTTCTGTTATACAGTTTCCAGCCTGCTGCAGAAGGCTGTCAACATCGCATGGCAAGGCAGAACTGTAGAGCTGGGTATCATCAGCATAGAAATGATATTGTAAATTAAATTTCTTTATTTCATGTACAAGTGGAATAGTATAGATAGTAAACAAAATAGGACCAAGCACTGAGCCTTGTGGTACGCCATCCAACCGTCCATCCACCCACCTATCCATCCTGCCATCCATCTATCCACCCTATCTTCCATCCGTCCGTCCATCCACCCCTATCCATCCTGCCATCCATCTATCCACCCTATCTTCCATCCATCCGTCCATCCACCCCTATGCATCCTGCCATCCATCTATCCACCCCATCTTCCATCCGTCCGTCCATCCACCCACCTATCCATCCTGCCATCCATCTATCCACCCTATCTTCCACCCGTCTGTCCATCCACCCACCTATCCATCCTGCCATCCATCTATCCAACCTATCTTCCATCCAACCGTCCATCCACCCACCTATCCATCCTATCATCTATCTGGCCATCCATTCACCCATCCATTCATCCAGATTACCCTCCATCGTCCGTTTACCCAACCATCCATTCATCCTTTCTTCCATCCATCCATCCATTTATCCATCCCCCCATCCATCCATCCTTCTTCCTTCCTTCCACCCATCCATGTATCCATCTTACTTCCCTGCTTTCATCCATCCATCTATCCATCCATCCATCCCTCTTCCTTCCTTCCATCGTCCATCCATCCATCTATCCATCAATCCACCCACCCACCCACCCACCCTTCCTTCCTTCTTTCCTTCCATTCACCCATCCATCCATCCACCTGTCCATCCATCCGTTTGTTTATCCACGCCCATCCATCCATCAACATGCTATCCTCCATGACTGTGAATTCCAAGAGAAAGTAACAGGTGAGCAGAGATGAAAAACAGGTATAATCTAATCCTCCCCCCCCCCCCACCTCCCCATCCCCACCTACGGACACGGATGTGAGAGGAACCACCATTATGAAAGACAGATCAGCCTAGAACGTGTTTGAAAAAAGTAACTTGATGTAAGTCACAAATCTTGTCGAAATGTTCAGAAATGTGGCATAGTTGTTACATCACATGTGACTTCATTCAAATAGATGACTAGCCTTCTCAGCGGGTAGGAAACATAGATCAGTCTGCATCAATCAGCTTTTTTTTACTGGCTTGTCCTGTGCCGTCCACTTACGACCACAGCACTGCACACTGCACACTTACAATACAACTTCTCTAATGTCCAATTTCTAATTCGTGTGGTTTCTCTCATCGCCCAACCAGACTGTGCCACAACCATAGGTATACCGGTACACTACTGAACGGCCCCAACCAACCAGCCAAGATACAAATATCAAGCTGCGTTCGATTATACGCCCTGGCTTTGTTGTTCTGATTATTGTCCTGAATAACTCTGATGTGAGCAGATTTACTCACGCTGACGCACGCCCACGCAACAGTTGTCCAACATTATTTATCAGATAATGCAAGTGGATGGCAACATTGGCGGACAAAAGGAGACAAAAACTCCCACTGGAAAAATGCAACTGACTTTTGGACATCGTCTATGATTAAAGTGAGAACAGGCTGTTCTTTGTCCAGAACTCATCCTACTACAGGACGCCAGGGGGCGCTGATTTTGGGTTTTCAATTAATTTTGTGGTTGGAATTTCAGCGGTGGTTTTCTGTAATGTTTATATAATTGAGTGGTATGTGGTATTTTGGTATTCAGTATTCTGTGCGAAGGAGCGTAGTATTAACTCTCCAATCCCAGTGCTGAACTGTGAGTGACAGTTAGTAGTTGTACTGACCCGCCCCCAAGACCGTGGGAGGAAGGGCAAGTACTGAGAAAAGGATATAAACCCCCAGGCCTGTCAAGCACCAAGCACTGCGTCACTTCGCCCAGACGAGAGCAGGTGTATGTGCTGTGTATGATTGAATAAACATCTTTTGTGCCCTACAATAGACTTGTATTCTTCTTTGACAAGTACGTGCTCTTTAATACTTATAATAATACTGTTCTTGCTGATTTTAAGATGATAATATCTGATACTATCTTATATTTACAATGAGTGTAACTCTGTGAACAATAGATGTATTTTCCTCATATATATCAGACTCGGAAAGTTATGATACCAGACTCTATCATAATATAAGAGTCCTGTGGCTCTGCTGTTTATATTGTTTTAGATGCTGAAATATACTATTAGCCTAACTGAGCAGACGGTTTGCTCACTAATGTTATGTTAGATCGACGATCACGATATTGGTGCATGCTGAATGTTTAGAAGTCTTTAGATAAAATTGTGCTCGCGCGCGCTCTCTCTCTATCTCTCTCTCTCTCTCTCTCTCTCTCTCTCTCTCTCTCTCTCTCTCTCTGTGTCTCTCTTTGTCTCTCTCTCTCTCTCTGTCTCTTTCTCTCTCTCTCTCTCTCTTTCTCTCTCTCTCTGAGTCACTCTCTCTCTCTCTCTCTCCTTAATATCATACACCTCAGATGATGAGAAACAAGAAAAAGTTGAACAAAGAGGGAAAGGTGGAGAAAAACATTAAGAGAAAGACAGACAGACAGACAGAGGAGAAAGGCGGGTTGCTTAAGTCATAAGGCAATATTGGCATAATTTAGATAGACAGATAGACAGACAGACAGACGGATAGATCGATAGACAGACGGACACGGTCCAGGTTTATTAACTGTGTGCGGTATTTGTGTAAAGGTGACTAAAACAACTGATGGATGGCAACGTAGACATTAATTGGCTCTTTCGTCATCTCATCACCCAAGGTTCGCCGGTGCATAGATACTGTATCCACGTATGTCGTGTGATGCCTGTAATTCGAATGCTGTCAAACGGTTTCGAAATATTCTGAAAACTGAGATTCCACAGGTAAATCCATGTCACTAAAATAAATTGTCTTACGAGGACATGATCAGGAGCAGTTGATGTTTACATAATTTATAGGAAAGTGACCAAAATCTTCCTGAAAAGAACAAATCACACTTCAGGCAAATTCAGGTTTGGAAATGGACTATAAAACCATGGACTAAAATTGGCCTCTACCAATAGCATTCACCTAACAACCACTTCCGGGTCGACAAGTAAAACTATCAACAATGGCTACCGCAGCAGCAGAAGACAAAGCAATTCTCCATACAGTTTTAGAATACGAAAGTAAATTAGTCCCTGTCTATCTGACTACAACTCAACTTATAATTGATCACAGTGGAAAACCAAGATCTCATGATGAATCCCTGGACGCTCGACCTAGCTCTGGTAAGTGGAACGGAAAGATTCACCAAACTCCTTCCAATAATGTAGCACTGGCGTTGTGCCATTCTGTTTATCGAAAATTGCGTTTGTCAGAAGCTGGGCGTGCTGTACTTTGGTTAGGCTATGCAGTGCCGTGTAGATTTAAGTTAGATCTTCTCTTTGTCAAATGTTTTAATTTAGATCTAATACAACACTTTAACAGTGACTTTTTGTTCGGCCAATTTTTTCCAGAAAATTTACTGCTTGCCTTCACCCCATTTTAAGTTTTAAAGTAACTCAAATTAGCAATGCCACTCGGGCACATTGCTGTGGGTCCGAAATAGTCACGGCTAGCGGGTGTATTTTTGGACCATATGTGAAAGAGGGTCGTTCCAATTTCTGGTGATCTTAGTAGCCTACCCCATAACTTTTTTAGTTTTGGATGTAGGCTATTTAAAAAAATGGAAGGAGTTCCGAATGCGTTACATGCTAAAGAGGGTTTATTTTGAGGGGGTTGAATAAAAAAAGGGGCTAGGTATTTTTGGGGGGTTAATAAAGAAATAGCAATAAATAATTCACGTCATTTTTCGTTTTCTCTCATGTGTCTCTCTCCCCTCTCTATCTTGCTTCCATTTCATCTCGATTTCTCTGCGCTAGAAGCATCTGAAAGAGAACACATACATAATAATCATAAATCATGACAATGCTCGGATCCGCACCCACACCCTTTCGCTCCTGAATCACATGTCTTAACCATTTCGCCACGCAGGTGAGTTAACAGATTGTCGGTAAAAATTTACTTATACTCACAGTCAGTACCTTGACCTAAATTACGGAAAGTTACCGACCTTGTTAATTTGCATAGTTTGAAAAAATTATGAATCGGCTTAGTAGCGAAACAATCCGATTTCAGCTGCTTGGAGATTGCATGATCTGATCTAATGAGGGCCTACTTGTGTGTACGTCGATCGCCAATGGCTACCCCAGCCCTTTTCGCCCGATTAGTCAATCTGACTACCGCCCATTGATACAAACTGACTAGACCCTCACGCCCCCAGGTCCATCTGACCATTCCATGTGTTGTGAGTTTAAATTCGTGAACACTATATCAAGTTTTGTTTCAGTAAACCTTCGCCAGCCGCGCTTTTTGGTAAATTCTGTTACTGTGACCTCTCCCCAGTAAGTTTCAAAATGGCAGCTGTTTTCGGATTTTGTCTCACTTCCGACTTTTTTCTTGGATTATACTATTTTTCTTAGCAAGTATGTTACAAGTGTTATTGTGAATATGAAGTGATAATTGGTCATAAGGTTGGGAACAATGTGTAACAGTGAGCTTTACTTAATAACGGTAAAAATTACATGTAACGCATACGGAACTCCTCCCAAAAAAATTTTAAAACATATAAATAATGCTTAGAATGGATTCCTGTACTTTCCAGTGTCTAAAGCAAAAAAAAACACTTAACTTGAGTAAAAACATTTTTCAGTGGCATCTGTTAGTGTTATTGTTAACCCTCACCCAGCGAACAGTGTCAAAATACGGCATCGACTTTCCATGCACTCACTCTGCATGGGCGTGCAAATGCGGCAAGGTCAAGCTGACCACGCAGCACGCAAGCTGTATTTTCACGCATCAGGTCACTGATCTCTTTGAGACGTAAATACCGTCTTATTGCTCACTGTATCTCTTCTAAATCAAAGACATTGTGACAAGGACATGTTAACCAGTGAACCACTGGTCGGAATCATAAAGACTAAGCTTTCAAAGGCTCTCCTCATGCTATCAAAAGGTGTAACATCGACACACAAAACTGTTGCTCAACAAATCTGCAATATTATCTCATTTTCTCACAAGCTGACCATCCTCTAGAGTTGTCTGTATCCAAGAACCAATCAGAAACAAGCTCTGAAATGACCTTTCCCCCAAATGCCCACATTGGTTCATTAGTATGTGTCAATCAGGATGAAGCCCTTTGTTTAGGGCTGGGTTGGGGGGAGGGGGGGTGTGGCTAGTTATCATGCTTTGTTCTCATGAAAACTGCAGCTGTCAGTTTGGTTTCATAAGTCATGTCATTGGTTAGAGACTTACAGACAAAGATTTAGCATGATGAAGCATAGCAGCGAATGTTTTCATACCAAAAAACCTGACCACGTGGACAGCGGTAGTGTGGTCATACATCGGCAAGGGTTAGTGTGACCCAGGCACGATTCTCCATGAGTACGGTCACCGACCAGACAGCAGGCTTTGGGGTGTGGGTTAAGAAAATCCTGTCCCTAAATCCCAGTCCGTTGCTGCATCCCCAGTGCAAAACCTGTTTACATCATTTTCATCCAAAATCATTCACAATAAGATAACAGCTCATAGATAACCAGTCCACAACTGGCACTGTTTGTGAGTGGGTCATTTTGTGTCAATTAAAATCTATTTTAAAACCCAGTTTTCACAGGCCTGGGGAGGAGTCCTATATGAGGTATGCCATACACGGCAAAGATATTACAAGGAAGCAACTTTAGGAATGTCCCTGTGCTGAGACTAGTGAGAGTCGACTCCAGATGGATGTTTTTATAGTTAACGTACAGCTCTGCGATTAACACTCAGAACATGAAATAGTACCAGATTAAGAAAAGTGTATACCTCATTATTTTACTCCTTTCTAGGCCTGTAATTTTGATTCACTTGATTTACATTCAACATTCTGTTAAAAGCATGGTGGATATTTTACATGGATCTGTCATTCATGTTGAGTTTTTGTTAAAATCTGATTAAAATAATTTTGGCCATCAGTTTTTGCCCATGATTTGCAGCATTCCGACCTTCAACTCCTTCAACAAAACTCTGAAACATTTATCCTGCAGGAGTTTTTTTTTTTTTAACCTGATGTAGAATTCCAAGAACTAGGAATACTTTGAAAATTTAGAGTTTAATATAATAATAATATAAAATATGTTTTTGGGGAAATCTCTGACCCATCTTGAATTTTGTCAGTTTTTTTTTGTTTTTTTTAAATATTTTACAGATCCAACAAATGTTATGATAGAACTGCGAGAAATAATCGTTGTGAGACCAGAGCAGAGGCACCCAGTCAAAGAGAAGAAGTTCAGATTTAAGCCTCAACATAAACCAGCCTTATTGCAAGAGGACAAGTCTGGTGGAACCAACACATTCTCTGTCTTTGTGATAAAGGTGATTTGGAGAGCAATAAATTTGGCATGGAAGTAAACTATAGTGAGGCAGAAGGAGAGGTGGAAAATTAATGAGCCTATATGAGTCATTGCCAAATAAGAGTAGGTCAAATCTACCTGGAAAGAGGTCACCTTACAAGAATCTCAATAAAGTTATTGAAATATCATTTGGCCGCTCACATTTTGAATTGACAAACAAAGGAATGGTTCACCTATGTTTCCAATCAACGTTCAACTTTATATAAGCCTTGTTTTTCTTTTTCTCGGCGTGTTGTTTCGCTATCACTTATCACACGTTTTTGTCGTCAAAAATTCACAAAATTCAAAATCCATTTCAAGTCTTTTCTGTCGAAGAAATTCGCTGTCAAAATAATCTGTGTTTCTAATCTATATTCTGTAGTAATGAAACATGCATTGTTTTTATCATATTCTGCGTAATAATTAAAAGAATGGGTTCTGCTTGAGGAAAATACTGCATTGTCGTCAAAGTATCGTGTGAAAAGTGATAAATTCATGAGGCTGCACCTCTGGGTTTTCTTTGTTCTCTTCAATCAATTTAGTTCCCTGATCTTTATGACATCACAGACTGTAACAGATTACCCAAGCTTTGTTTGAATTCGAAAATGAACGTCTATTTGTTGGTTTTGATTCATAACACACCCCGTCACGCGTGACGCCATGACAGAAAACGTGCTGCGGCGTCTCTTTGTCTCGAGTGTGTGTATATGAGGTTTTGGTACTGACCTCTTCTTTCCTTGTGGGATACAACCTGCTGACCATGCTGTAAGTACATAAGATATATTTTTATTGTCTTTCTATTATTTGAAATGTGTATTTTATGTCAGGAAAATATAGGAATCGACACGTTGTGATCACTAACATACAAGAAGCATCGAAGACACCATGCTTTGTCAGGTTAATGGCGTCAATAACAAAATGTGGTGTGTTAAGTGTCGCAAAACCCAGAGTGAAATCAAATTCAACAAGCGTTCAGAAAGTCTATGTGCCTAATTGAATTCTGATAAATGTATTGAAGGCTGGGAATTATCTCTTATGCTTTGATGGGAAGAAATTCTGAGCTATTCTTGCTTTGTTATCATCATCACACTGTCGATATTTGGTAGACAAACGTTTTTGTCGTCTCTCTCCCAACCCGTGACGTTAGTGAAACAAAACGAATCGTGCTGTCCTTTTTGGATTCAACTCATCTTGTTAAAGAAAAAAATCACTAACATAAAGCAGACTTTTCTTTTTTTTAATTTGAAATGTGTGTACATATCAGGGAGAGGGTAGTAATCGACACATTGTGATCACTAACATACAAGAAGCATAAAAGACGCAATGGCTTTGTCAGGTTAATGGCGTCAATAACAAAATGTGGTGTGTTAGGTGTCGCAAAGCCCAGAGTAAAATCAAAGTCAACAAGCGTTCAGAAAGTCTATGTGCCTAATTGAATTCTGATAAATGTATTGAAGGCTGGGAATTATCTCTTATGCTTTGATGGGAAGAAATTCTGAGCTATTCTTGCTTTGTTATCATCATCACACTGTCGATATTTGGTAGACAAACGTTTTTGTCGTCTCTCTCCCAACCCGTGACGTTAGTGAAACAAAACGAATCGTGCTGTCCTTTTTGGGTTCAACTCATCTTGTTAAAGAAAAAAATCACTAACATGAAGCAGACTTTTCTTTTTTTTTAATTTGAAATATGTGTACATATCAGGGAGAGGGTAGTAATCGACACATTGTGATCACTAACATACAGGAAGCATTTAAGACACCATGGCTTTGTCAGGTTAATGGCATCTATAACAAAATATGGTTTCTCAACGCTTTTCTTCATTTTTCTTTGTTATAGTGACATTTTTTCTCCATGCTGTTGATCTCTCCAAGTGTTCATCACCAGCCATGCTGCAGGTCCACATATTTCATGCAAAAATTGAAATTCTTTTGGAATGTTTTTCTTAACACACAATTTCAATAGTTGATTTCAGTTGCTTTTTGTGTGTGTTTCTTTGAGTGTAAAATAATAAGTAGATCTACAGCGTAAAATACAAGAATCAAACAACTTTTTTTTTCCTTCAACGCGTTGATGTTAAATGTAACTTTCATACATGCAGACATGGCGAAGAAGGAAATACAGTGAAAAATTTGTTGAATGTGAAATTTCATTTCATTTTATTGATCTGATGAACTTAAAGTTAATTAGGCCTGTTGTTTTTTTGTTTTTGTTTCTTTTTCAAATTGTGACTTAAATAAATGTAATATAATTTTACAGTGGCCTGCTAGAACCTGGGGAAGGTCAAGAGGAAACATGCTAAGACAGCATAGTAGAAAATGCCAACCATGACTTTGCGGCCCAAATCAGCAGCCAGGAAGGTAAGATTCAGAGTGAAAGATTTTGTACAGAGGAAGCTTAACTATCATATTTCTTTGCAGATTTCCTTATTTCCAGATTTAAAGTTTGATTTTTCTGTCTTGAGGTGGGAATTTACTATCAGAAAATCAAAATTGGAATGTGAGGGAAAAATATCCTCAACACCACATCATAAGATAGGCAAAATATGAGCTAATTTCCGACTCTCCAATATATAATATCCAAGAGCCATGTGTGTCGCGGTTGGCGGTGACGCTTAATGTCTGAAGTAGAGGAAATTATAATGGCTTTAGTTTCCCTCCCTTATCATGAACAAAATGAACACAGTAAGCCAAAAAAGTGTTCAGAAATCATGTCAAAACTACGGGTATAAATTGTTTTTGTGAACTGTGATTGTTAAGGCTGGACTGTCACATTTAACTCTTAATTTTTTTTGCCATTGATCATAGATTGAGGAGCCTTTGTCAGTTGGAAAAATACCATGAATACTTTTTATGTTTCAGAAGAGGTCAGCAGGAATGTGGAGGAAGCTCAGAAGACAGATGCTGAAAATGGCAGAAATGAAGGTAAGATTTAAATGGCAGGTTTTATCCTGAGAAAGTCCTGAATATTTTCTTGCCTAATCTGTATACCAATGTAATAATTGTAAATTAATAAGCACTGCTGCTAAAGTATTTGTTTCCATTTGAAATTGCAACTTAACTCATCCCAACTTGATGGAATCAAATGTGTGTTTTCAGGTGACTGAAAGTGAAAATAAAGGACCTGGTGAAGGCAAAGTTGGCCCTCTTTGGCCTGAAACATTTCTAAGAATGACGGAGAGAACGTTATATCTCACATGTAGTGTGTAAAACAATTTCTTAAACTTTGTCCATGTCTCGGTAAAGTGAAATGCACTGATAATTACATGACAAAATAATTTTTTAAACAAATAGCGAAGAAATTAGAAATAATTAAATTCTTCTGCTTGGATCCCAGACATGCACAGTTGGAGCTTGCCTTGGATTAGAGTAAGTCAATATGGGGTTATTATGCAATTCGCTAGTGTTTAATCTTTCCCTTTATTTTTGTCGTTAACAGAATACTCGTGGTTGGACCACATCAATTTCAAGCCTCAGAGACTGGGAAAACCAAGAGCAGAACATCAGGCTGCCTACATACAGAGGCTAAGGAAGAATCGGAAAAATGGGCCGCCCGCAGAGAGAAGCAGCTTCAGATCTATGGATAGATCGATGGATAGATCTATAGATAGATAGATAGAAAAAGAATTGTTGAGTATTATCTGGAACATTCCGTCGATTGGCCAGGAAAGGGGCAGTACAGCAAGAGATTGAAGGAGCAGAAACAAAATTCTCAGTCAATCACCTTCAACTTTGTACAATGATTTTTTTTTTTGTTGAGAATCCTCAAATTGAAATAGCAAAACAAACATTTTTCAGGTGTCCCCCTGCTCATGCATTACCAATGAAATACTCTAAATTTGTTCAGTGCATGTGTGGTATTTGTGAGAATGCAACAATGATGCTTTGTGCCTTATCATCTGTTGGTAGTCAATTTAAGTCTGTCAATGAAGCACTGAATGCCTCACTTTGTCCTATGTCTTTAGGACAGTTGTTGAAGCATACATGCGTTTTCGTCAATGATCATATTGTGGCACAGGTTCTGTTAAGCTGAAAATCATAACAGATTGTGACATCACGGCTTCAGTGAATTACCAGCACTGGGAGTATAATACAAACAAAGTTGGTAGAAAAATCATGAACAGTTGATGAGTTAGTCTACCGTTTTTCTCAAACTTTTGAGCTTACATGTTTGTACACCCAGGTGGCAGTGGCACCAGTTCAATTTATTAAGAAAGAATCTGCCATGTGATACTGCACTTCTTGTGCTTGATTTTTCAGAAAATCATTCTTGTAATATCGGTTTGAAGTTCAATCTGCTCACTGGATGTTAAACCAGGTTACTGTCCACCCTGCTGTCCTATACACCAAATATTCTACTTGTGGAGAGCTCCACACTACTTATCATGTGCACTAATATCAGATGATCTCATACATGATTTAATTTTTGTTCATTTTGTTCTTGAGTATGTGTTGCAGCAATGTACGCAAACCGGGTTTGTCATCTTCTCTGACAGCTGTGAGACACAATACAAGTCCAAACTGCCATCCCACCACCTGAGTCAACTCTCAACTAAATATAGTATTGAGAGATGTTGGTTTTTTGGGGGGGAGAAAGGCATGGGGATAAATGAATGTGACGCTTGTGGTGGAATGGTTAAAGCTTTTCTAACCCAGGCAGCGGTTTCAAACAGGATGATATTGAGAGCATTAAAAGAAATATTTGAATTTTTAAATTCCTCCTTGTCCCTTTCAGGATCGGCTTGCTCTCACCATGAGAGGCATTTTCATCGTATAAAAACCATCCCATATTGATAAAACTGCTAAGTCATCCAGTTTGAAAACAATGCCAGGCACTACAAAGATTCACGCTTTGAAGATTCTGAGTAAGGAGAAAATAACAATGTTCCAATAACTTGAAAGATTTTGTACTGATCAAATGGCCAAATACCAAGAAATATGTTGATGATTGTGTGAGTACTGTGAGACAGGCTGAAGCTGTGGCAATGACAGTTCGCAAAATAGTACCAGTGGTGCACTTGATACTACATTTATTGAATATGAAGAAGAGGATGATGTTGTTAATGATGAAGCTGTTGTGATTATCAGCGCCGGAGAACCTTTTGAGGTTGATTGTGGGAGAGAGTGTGAAACTGTAAATGAATCATTTGCTTATATTTATTTAAGGTATGGTTTAACATCAAGTATTGGTGTATTGTCTGTGCTGATTATTTCGGAATTTAAGGATTTAACTTTTAAGGAATTTTCACGATTAAATTATGCTACAATTGATATGTAACTTGTATTTTACTTTTTCATTTTGTTGTCTATAAAAAGAGAAATAATAGTGTGTTTATTTATAATTATTTAATCAGAAATGAAGTGGGGAATTTCCATGCATTAGAACCTCAAAATATGGGCGCCCACTATTATATGTAATTATGTACACAAAATATGTAGTCACAATTGATCAAGGACGTCAAAATGATCGTATTTAATTGTAATAATTGTTGTTTGTTCAACAATTTTTGTTCTTTGAGAACTATTCATTTCAGCAGACTCTGGGTGAGTGAAAGGTATTTATGGTTCTGATTAATGCACACATAGGGCCTACATTTTAAAAATCGGGGGGGGGGGGGCTTCTTTTACGCAGTGAGATTGCTTGACAACGTGGCAATGTTTGCATGTGACAATCACTGCTCGACAATATTATTATTGCTCCTTTGGGGTGTATCTAGGTACTGGCAGAAATAGTGAAACATTTTTTACACATTGAGGAATGAATAGGCATGATAGGTAAATTGAGGGGTACAACTCCCACACAAGATTCAGCATGACAAAATAAGAACTTCTGCAAACATCACAAACACTGTTCTACTGATCTGCTTCTGGTGGGTTTGTTGATCTGTGCAGAAATTGTGAGACAGTGGCAGTTTTGCTGAATGGACACGCACAATTGGTTGATAAAGGGACGTAACTCCTACACAAAGAGTTTCAGTAGAAAAAAAATGCTACATTCTAAGCATGAAATTCAATTTCCTGCAATTTTGCTTCTTTGAAAAGTATTGATTTTTTTACGGTTTTCGAGATAACTGTGGTTTTATAGATGGTCGGCAGTTTGCAAAACCAAGGGGCGCAACTCGCTAAGAAATTCTTAAAATATTGAAAGAACGGTTATTATCGATTTAGCTTAGTGTCCTCTTCAACTTTCCTTCCTTAAATAGTAATATTTCACAATGATTGTAGACTAAAAAACCTAAAAATACCGCTAAATAGTAGTTAATATTAGCTTATTATGGCAAGGGCAATAACTCCGGATGAGTATTCAATATATCATCAAAAACAACATTTTTCACCTTTTCTAGATGTGACCTACAACTTTGATTCTTTGGGAAGTATTCAATTCCCCGTAATTCTAGAGTTATGATGAATTACAATAATCTTATTTTAGTAGGTAGATTTGACCCACTCTTATTTGGCAATGACTCATATGTGTTGTGGTAGGCGATGAGACCATTGAGAAATTTTTATGTCAGTAGTTCTCATGCCTGAGGTGTAAAACTTTTGTGAGTGTCAACAACATGCATGGCATAGTGACATCATAGTGGAGCGGTATCTAATTTGTTGTAGCAGCGCTGTTGTCTGTAAATGCCAGATCCTTAGTTCAGCTAAAAATCAGCATGTCAGGAGTGGTGAACTAATTTAGATTTCATCTGTTCAATGATGACAAAAGTATTTGACAGGGCTAAAGAAAAAATTGTCAGTGAATATCGCTTACTGTGGTAGCCCAGTTTGAAAACATTTTACTGAGACATTTTTTTATATTTAGTTTTTTTCTTTTCTCTTTTGATGCTAAAGAAACACAAAAAAATTATTTTCAGAAAGTGTTAGGGCTTTGTGACGGAGAAATCAACAATCTGAAGATTATTGTCAGGAGATTGATATCTAAGTCTAAGACACAGTCAGTTTAAGGACAGTTTTGTCCAGCCCATTCAAACTAGTGAAAGAAAAAATGATCTTGGTCAATCACAGTTCAGTGATGGAAATTCAGTTCATTTAGTCTTTAAGATTTTATTTGAAGATGACTGTGTATGATGACTTTAGTATTGCTCTTTACCAGAGAATTTCAAAGCACAGGTGGCGCCACAAGAGCCTGCTGTTTACCTGCAGGGATTATGGGACATGTCAGATTTGGGTTGACAAAATTCAGGAACTCTTAAAAAGTCCAGGTAAACTTCCATGCAGTCAGAAACACTGAAATTCAAAGATTTACTTGGAGAATGTTAAGGAGCAATTCAAGTAGCAGTTTTCATTCAGTTATAGATTTTCTAATAAGATAAGATAAGATAAGATAAGATAAATTTTATTCGTCCTTATACAAGGAAATTTGTTTTGATCATTGAATACATAACAATACAGTTACAGAAGCAGAAAGTATGATACATAGCGCGCACACACACATATATACACACACACTGATAAATTAACTAAATTAACAAAATTAACAGTGCACACAATATGCTTCCCTAACTAAAACACATTGACCTGACACGCAGGACATAATTCAACTGTGCACAGATTACGATCAAGATGACGACATTATTGTAACATCCTAGTTGATGATGGAATAAACGATTTAAAGTAGCGCTCAGTTTTAGTTTTCTTTGACAACAGCCTTAAACTTCTTACAGATCTTATATATTCCTTGTTCAGGGGATGTTGGGGGTCATTTGCTTGTCATTTTTTAGAAATCTTCTGACTTTCCATGACATTGCTTGTTGTGGTCGAGCGTTGGTAATGCAGTGTCATTTGTTCATCATTGGGTAAACAAGACATAAGGAGCAGAAACATCTGTTGGCCGTTTTACCATGTTTGTGTATTAGATTCTTCCATTTGAATAAATTTCTTGTCCCAACCTGATCTCCTGTGTAAATGCTATGTGATTGTAACAGTATCAAATCTTTTCTCAGAATGTAATCGTCCAAAGCGTCTGGTGGTATTTGTCAATCCATTTGGAGGAAAGAAAAAAGCTCCCAAGATATTTAATGACAAAGTGCGACCATTGTTTGAACTTGCAGGAATTTATTCTGAAGTGATCCGTAAGTACCAGCTTGTATGACTTGGCTGTCTGTGGCAGCAGTGTTATCTTGACTTCTCTGCCTGTCCATGATAGTTGGGTCAGGACCTGTGAAGTAGCCAGCATCTGTGGGTTGCGTGGTTACAGGCTCCAATTTTTCACTCTAGTACTAGCTAGTATTCAACCGATAACCAGTCTCCTTGGGTCTCTGTTTCTTGGGCGTCTGACAGGATGGGTACTCAGTATACTTATGTGGTTACCAGAACATATGGTTCTTTCCCAGCTCTGCTATTGGTCTGTTTCTGCGAGCACATGATTGAAACCACTAGGAGAAACCAGTTTGTGTGAAAAATCTCCCAGTCTCGTATTTTGTACATGAATCAAAAAGTGTTGCAATATGTGAGATAAAGAATTTGAAGATTATAATTGCCTTATTTGTGAATGTTAAGACTTCAGCATTACTGCTGCATCTTTTCATGTTTCAGTCACCAAACGACAGTTTCATGCCAGGGATATCATCTACGAATACGACCTTGACACTGTCGATGGGTAAGTTCACATATATTCTTGTACTAACTCTTAATTTTACCATAGGTTTATTGTGGCCAGACAGTCCCCTGTTGTACAGTAATTATAACCATAGGTTTATTGTGGCCAGACAATCCCCTGTTGTACAGTAATTATAACCATAGGTTTATTGTGGCCAGACAATCCCCTGTTGTACAGTAATTATAACCATAGGTTTATTGTGGCCAGACAATCCCCTGTTGTACAGTAATTATAACCATAGGTTTATTGTGGCCAGACAATCCCCTGTTGTACAGTAATTATAACCATAGGTTTATTGTGGCCAGACAATCCCCTGTTGTACAGTAATTATAACCATAGGTTTATTGTGGCCAGACAATCCCCTGTTGTACAGTAATTATAACCATAGGTTTATTGTGGCCAGACAATCCCCTGTTGTACAGTAATTATAACCAAATGTTATTTGATCCTTCTTTTTTTTTTTTGCAAGTACTGAAATAACATTTTTCTTTGAAAGTCTGCCTCTGTGGGAATTTTCTGAAATATTCTCAAAGTGAATGAATTTGTGTAGCTGCCCGACAAAATGAGACATGTTTCGGCACTACCTGATTCAAGAAAATCATTAAAAGGCACCATAGGATCAATTTTATAGATTCTGCTTTGCAGTATTTTTGAAAAGTTTAGCCTCTCTACTATTCCTTTTCCAATTGAAGGGTAAATGCCTCAAAACTGACTTTGAATTGAGTCATCATCAATAATTCTGACTAAAAGCTGAAACTTTAAAATCGTTTTTCTCAAAAATGTGGTTGTGTCATTTCCTATCTCTTTGAGAGACCATATCGTCTCTCCTAATTAACCCTCATCCCACGATGAGTGAAACCGTCCACGTAACGCCCTGTGCGGGGATAGCCAGCGGCCAGTCAGCCGATCGTTCGCATGTTGCCGATAACCTCGGCGTTCAGGTCAGTCAGGTCCTTGTGAACAAGTGTATCGCGTATACTTCAGGTCGCAATAACAACAATATAAAAACCACAGAAAAACTGTGGGGTCGCAGCAGGGCTATAAGCAAAGTCAAAATTGGGCAAAAAGAAAAGGTTGTATGTTGCGAAACCCTGCGTGAGAAATAAAACCCAAACAATACAAAGTAAACTAAAGAGAAGACAGAAAATACAAAAAATTTTCGGCTTTCGCCTTTTTCAAGTGAAAAAAATCGAACAATAAAAGACTTCCACAGGAATGAAGCGAAACAGTGTACTTAGCTCCGAGTTCTTGCTTCGTTAGCAGCACCAAAGCACGTCCATCCGCCAAATGCATGGAAGCAGAGTGGTGGATAAATCGTAAGTGACCCCTATGATATTTGGATAAAGTACTTGTGATGATATGCAGTAAGTTTTATTGTGAAATGGAAGGCCCCAAATCAAGAATTTTCTGCATTTACATGCCGTTTAACACGCGTTTTAGCATTTTCCCAAGACCTCTGCGCTTTTTCTGTCCCTAAGTCAGGCCATTCAGGTGAACAAATTATTTTTTAAGCCATTTGCTGAATTTACTAACCACATGTATCGTGACATTGCCTTCTCCCTCCTCTACTATGTAAAGCTTCCACTTACTATAATGTTAGTTTTAGTGAGAGATTTGATTTCCAGGTCGTAGAGCACAGTCATACATGTACTGAAAAGCGGTTTAATCAAAGCAACACAATATCTCTCTTATTACCACATCAAATAAAGACAACGACCAACAACAAAGTCGGTCATTTTCTCCCAGTTTTCCCTGATCAAAAACCTACTGACAGACGCCCTTATGCAGCATGCCCTAATATTACATCGGAATTCATAATTACAGACGTAGAACGGCGTCTCAAATACGCACATGGCCCCTTTCTTCTCATCATTTCACATGTGGACGACAACCAGCATCAAAGTAAAAGTTTCCCCAAGATTTTCCCCAGTTCGAACTTCAGACCGTCAGTACTATTACATGAGTGTTACGAATAGTTGCATCATATTAAACATAATCCGACGTTAGCAGTACCATTTTGTTAGATAGAGTAGGGGTGACAGGATAGATAAACATGTGAAAATAGTGTGGAAAAAAAAAACGACAGCCGCGGCAACCAAATATAAACAAAGCGCGAGGCGCATCGTTGCTATACAAAAATGTGGCCTCCTGCAGGACCAGTGGTTAAGCGTGTCAGACAAAATAATGGCCTCCCATGCCTCACGTATTGCACGGGGAGGCCAATTTAGTGGCCTCTCGCAGGACTAGGGTTAAATTACAGGAATATTTTTTTTTACTAAATGGGAGGGCTTTGAATAACCTGTTTGGTGATACCTATATCTCCATACCACCAAAATGCATGATGTGCCTCATTTTGTCGGGCAGCTACACATTTATTTTAGTGTTTGATTATAAAGAACTCATGTACAGAGGGATCGAGGTTTAGTTTCTTTGCCTCCTTGATCAGTGGTTGGTAGTGAAATAAAATTGTTTTTTTTTATGGTTTTAGGAGTTTTTCCACATTTTGACACCAGCTAAATTTGGGGAAGAGATGATTGGAAAAGATGTCAGAATCTTCAGTTTGCCTTCATATGTCATATATCCTGTCATTATTGTCTCTCCTCAGCCTTGTATGTGTGGGAGGAGATGGTACTTTCGCAGAACTGCTAAATGGTCTCCTGGACCGCACCAACGCAGAAGCTGGCATTAGTCAGACATTTCGTCACAAACCCATCAGTCCTTCATTGCGCATTGGCATCATTCCAGCCGGTCAGTTTTGTTCATTTAACTCTTTTGTAACACTTACAGTTTTTACCTCACCATCCCCATTTGGTTCAGTTTTTAGACCAGGGAAACTTTCTAATGAGTCCACCTTGTTCTAATGGGGGAAGGTTTTTGGTGACCATTTAATGGCTTTTGCCCCCATCCATGCAACAGTGTCTTGATCAGATACATTTACATTTACAGCCACATGTTAGAGCTTCCAGGTACAGAAACCACCAGCAACATTTGCCCAATCTTTGGAACTAAGACACTTTTTTAGTTTTGACATTTCTTAATTCTCAACAATTTGAGTCTCTGTGACACGATTAGATGAGGACATTTTCTGATAAAGATTTTAAAAATTGTTTAAACTTCTGTCTATTGAGATGACTCATTCCTTATCATGTTTTTCAACATTGCAGGTTCCACAGATGCGATTGTTTATTCATTGGTTGGCATCAACGACCCCATCACATCAGCATTGCAGATTATCTTGGGTAAATAACTCTTTATCTCCTGTGGTCACATTTCTGTGGCCACTGCCCACTCAAAGTTGACTAAATTGGTAAAGAATACAGCATATTTCATTTTGTGGGCAGAGAGATTGGAGACAAAACAAGAGCACACTTTCTATGATTGAGACCAGTGAGTCGGTAGACCTTGGACTCCCAAACTAGAGGACTTTTATTTGTATCTCATTCTAGATGTTACACAGTTTTTCATCTAATTTAAAATGGTAAAACTATTCATGTATTGTGTGTCTATTGCTTCAAGAAAAGTTTGTTGTGCCATAGGCCATCCAAAGAGCAAAGATAAGAATGTTAAATTCACCCTTAAATCAATGAGACGGTTGTTGTAACAAAATACGACTATTGGCCAGAATTTTGACCTGTCCATTCACCATTGTGTTCACCAGGTGACAGCATTGGCATGGACGTGACTGCCTTGTACAAAAAAGAACAGTTCCTCAAGTACACAGTGACCATGTCTGGTTATGGTTACTATGGTGACCTACTCCAGGACAGTGAGCGACTCAGGTGGATGGGACCAAAGCGTTACACCTGGTCAGGTGAGATATATATGGAAATGTATCAAGAGAAAATGCTTGGACTAAAATATTTCTTCCTTGACATCAGAGAACTCCTGATACTGTCATGGTCAGTTGGACACACAAGAAAATTGATATTTAAAAAAAAAAGATTTTCTGAAAGGCAGACAAGGTGGTCTAGAGGCAAGGTGCTCGCCTCTCATGCCAAGGGTCCCGGGTTCTAAACCCGGGCAGTGCAGGCATGTTGGAAAGTGGATTTTTCTCGTATTTTCAAGTCCCTGGTCCTATTGGGGGGTAGGATCGAGTAGTTCTTGGAAATTGGATTTTTCTCATATTTTCAAGTCCCTGGTCCTATTGGGGGGTAGGATCGAGTACCTAGTCTTCTCGGATGAGGACGAAAAAATTCGGAGGGCCCGTGTGCACGTTGCGCACGTTAAAGATACCTTGGCAGTTGGAAATCGTAAAGAGCAGGCCGAAAGGCCGCTGCCCGGGCAAAATTGAAATTAATAGATTAAAATTTATCCATATCATCCCCCCCCCCCCCCCCCCCCCCCCCCGCCAGAACAAGAAATAATAAAACAAGTAAAGTGAGGTGTAAATGCCAAGGGCAGCGAACCTCCTAAAATAAAGACCTCAAATCGAATTGAAAGGCAGATTGCTGACCAAAGAGTTAACATCAGCTGGCATACAGGTGATTTGCTACTAGAATGTGATGCCCTGTCCCAGAATCCCAAGCAGATGTTAAGAGTTGTGTTTTTGGTAATGCACAGAATTTGAATTCACTTAAAAGTGAAAAGAATTTACCCAGTATGTGATCAATAATTTGTGTGTGTGTGTGTGGGTTTTTTTCTTCTTACAGGTTTCAAAACATTCCTGGCTAACAAAGCCTATGAAGGAGAAGTGTCATTTCTCTTGGCATCAGAAGAAGAAAGTCACCCAAGAGACCAGTCTATCTGTTATGCAGGGTAAATATTGTCAGCTTGACCACATTTCTAGACAGTAGTGGAGAGTGTGTGTGACAGTTTTCATCTTTAGTTTAATACATTGACTGGCACTGGTGCCTATGGACAAAAAACCCCTGATTTATGCTGTAGTGTACAGAATTAGATGCAGACTGTAGGGCAATGAATTGTTCAGCAAAGATTTCATTTTCAGCCATGTCTTCATAGGACTTTCTGAAATGAGGGAAACTTTTAAATAATAATGGGTGAAGAGGTTTGCCTAAGCTGATGTATGGAGCAGAGACATGAAGTCTGGATCTACAACAACGGGCCAGGATTGTGTGACCTCTGACCTAGAGTACCGTATTCAGTTTCTTATTCTTGTCTTTCGATTTTCATATTTGTCAGACTCTCTGAAATACTCATATTATGTTGTAGATGTGAGAAGTGTGAAAACGCTTCATTGTACAACGAACAAGGTTTGGTCTCAAGAGAAACACAACCGGTGGAGTTTGACTTGGGAGCCACAGGTCAGTTTGTGTTTTATTGACAAAATTGTTATTGATTCACCTGTGGTCAGTCTGTGTTATCTCCATCTTTTATCAATGTCATGTTCTGAAATTTACTGGGGCAACTTTAAAACACACAAGGATAAAATTTACAAACTGGAGTTTCAAAAGTTCCCAGTATTTGAGTGTGGAAATTCTTGTTTACCTAGCATGGGATGGCAGGTAGTGAAAACCTGCAGATTTCCTAGTGTAAATTGCTCCAAGCAAAAATGATCTTCCATCAGTTTATTTGGCCAAGCACCAGTGTAAATGTGAAATCACAAAAAATATATTACAAATTCTATGGATGATGTAGTTATTATAACATCCACTAATGTTCTGAAGATGATGAATATGCACAGCCATTCATGTGAGGTCTCTCTCAGATAGCTTAGATGTAATCATCTTACTGTTCTGTGAATCAGTTTAGGACTACATGTTTAAGTACACGACTGGTTTCCTGGCAAGTATTTTTATTTTCCTGTATCAGTTGCAAATGGAAGTTTTTATTGTCATGGAGAATCTTTATTGACTAGGAAAAAGCTTTTGTTTCTCACACCCACTCATCTCTGGTTTATCAAAGTTTTTTTTTCAATTTTCAGATAAAAATGTTGTGGTATTGGTAAGCTGTTTAGTAAAACCAATGTTTTTTCTTCAGGCGACGTAACCCCGTCTACAGGGAAAAGAGCAAGTTTTATGAGTAAGTGGATATGGCTGGACGTGGCTGGACATTTCATACAGGGTTTGGATCCTGTGATTCAAGATTAGGAAATTTTTGTGGTGCTGGGTCATGTAGTGCAAGAGATTTGCTTGACAACAACATATTCCTTGTGTGTCCATGTTGGTCATCCCTCACAATTTGGCCATTTTTAATTAGTCCATCTTTTCATACAGGAAGGATAAATTAACATTTGAATTTCAAGTTGAAATGTTGAAAGCTATTGTGAACATTAGAAAACTTTAGTTTGCTCATGATTTATGTTGGACTGTGTGAAGTTTATGTGTCTGGAACTCTCAGCATTTGTTTATGTCAGGAGATAAAATTAACCTAACTACCAAGTGGGGCCCTGCATTACAGAGTGAGAGGTTTTTGTTTGAATTATGTAGCACTAACCCTGTAGGGATCATAAATAGTATAAAAGTAACTGCATATTTCTGTAAGCAGAAAGGGCTTGTGTGCAGGTTTGGTTAGCTATAGGTTTCCAGCAACCGCATTTTTTTAGGTGTGTACAGAACAATCATGATTACTGTAATCATTCCCTGTATCAGACCTATAGAATACAATGTAGCGTGACCTATTTCTCTACTTGTGCTTCTTAGTGAAGGATGGCTGGCATCATGTGAAAGGAAAGTTCTGTGCCATAAATTTAGTGACCATCACATGTCGGTGTGACCTGAGCCCTATTGGAATGTCTCCCTCCTCCCACCTGGGTGATGGTTGCATGGATCTTATCTTGATACAAAATTGTACGCGTTTACAGTACCTGCGTCACCTGACCAGAATTCCTCATAACAAATCAGATCAGGTAATACAATGTGTATGATAAATTATCTGAGATACATCAGGATAGGGGTGGTCTTAGTGATCATTATATTAGTGGTCACTGACTCCTGGTTGTTGTGATCTCTTCACTGCATTCAGGAAGTGGTCAGTGTTGGCAGTTTTACTTATGTTATATCAGGGGTAGTTAGTGGTGAAGGTTGGCTGGACAAAATTACAGGTTAATTAATGTAACTTCATTTTCTGCCTGTTTCTTCAACGTTTGGGGAAAGTATTTTGTTTGTTTTTGTTTGTTTCTTGGATTACAGAGCAGTAGGGAATGATGAATTTGTACTAATTGTAAGAAGAGACAAGAGTGATGGAAAAAGAGACAAAGATAGACGATAAAATTTAAGAAAAAGTAAAATTGAAGCTGTGGGGAGAGTGAGAAGATGTTCAGAGGAAGAGGAACCCCCATCAAACAAATCTTTCAAGCCTTGACTTCCTTACACTCTCTAGAGGCGTGGTCACACTGTCACACCTGGGGAATACATCTGGGTGGTCTCATGCCATTTTTTTTTGTGTATATGTGTGTGTGTGTGTGTTTGTTGGGTTCTGGTTGAATTCAAACTCATCTTGATGGCAACCACACTCATTATGCCTGGATGTTTTGTGAAAGATTGGGTGTATCTTGGCTCTATGATTGCCACTGGACTGCAGCAGTTTGGGCCTGATCAAATGAAAACAGAAGTGCTGAAGGGAAAGAGAGAAAGTGAGAGACAAGAAGAAGTAGGATGGTTCTGAGAAAGGTTTTGACCAATGGCCACTGACATCACAACCTGAGTGAAAACTTTGGAGTTTTTCCATCATGTCAGATGATTTTTCCTGTACTTGCAGTTTGACTTTGACTTTATCCAAGTGTATCGAGTGAAGGAATTCAGCTTTCAGCCCATGATAGAGCCGGAGGATGGAGACGAGGGGGAGGGGGAGGAGAGGCAGGGCTGTGGCCGGAGGAGGAGTGGACACATGAGGATGACCTCTAGCAGCAGCAGCAACAGCGTGTGGAACTGTGACGGGGAAGTCCATGACCATCCCAGTCTGTACATTCAGTGAGTGGAAAGTTAATGCCTCTGGCATGAACTGTCAGTTGAACCTTAGCTAGATTTTAGTTGTATATTCTCCTGTGTGAAGTGAAACTGCCACAAGAGAGGCAACAAAATATTTACCATTAATTCTCATATCTGGAAGATTTTGTGCATAATGCAGTTGTGTGAACCGCAATAGATAAGGGCAGAGTTGGATGCACAAGAAATGGTGCAGCATGGGATGGTACCTTATGTCATGAATGAGTATTTGAAACTGGTAGTGACTGTCATGTTTGATTGCCTGAACTTCACCTGATCATGTTTATTTGGTAGTGTGGACATGTTGATCAATAGCTGTAGGTGTATCTTTTGAAACAGCCAGTTGAGACTTGGAGCCATTTCAGTCTCAGATGTCACAAAATTTGTGTAGAAAATGAAGAGAAAATAATATTTTGTATTGTAAAAATTGTGAAATAAGAAAAAGTTCCTGTTTTCTATTTTAAAGAGTTCACTGTCAGTTGATCAAGCTCTTTGGTCGTGGAGTGGAGAAAAGTGAGAAGGAGATGACTCTGCAGTGTCCTCCGTGCTGCTCAGCCTATGACAGTGACAAATGACATCACGGAACTGCAGCAAGTGGCATCTCGACACCACAACATACACCCTCATGCACACGCAGGACGAAGTGAGACAGATTGATGAAGATTTTGCTACTGGCTTGCAGTCACCAGCACATACGCTACAGCCAGGACTCCCAGTGACCATATCTGATTTTCTGAGATCATTTTTAACCTAAAATACTCAGGTTTTGTTTTGAAATTGTGCTTTTTATTGCAATTCTTGTTCTTGTTGTTGTTTTTTTTCTTCATTCCTGTGATAATGTTTATGTGAATGGAATCACCATGGCAACAAAAACCACTGTTCTCCCCCACCTGCTCAGAGCTCTCCCGTAACTCCTCAGATTGCTGCCAGTTATTGAATTTGTTGTCGCTTATTTGATTGGCGTGCCCTCAGTAGTGGATGGGACAATTTTATTTCAGTTTAGTAATGTCAGCAGTAACTGTAAAATGTACAGCCCTCAATGTGGGTGTAGCTACACATTAAGCATATGTTAATTGGATTCGATTTGATCATGTTATCAGGGGAAAAACAACCTTAGCAGTGTGAATGGTTGACCAGCGAAAGCAGGGAAACCAGAGTGATGCCTTTGGCATCAACAGTTCAGGCTAATTTGTTGACAGCTGGACATTGTGTATTCAGGTTACAGACAGTTTTAGTGCAGGAACAGAGGCTGAAGAAACTGAAACTTTAGACTTTGAATACCACTTGTAGCTCATGTGTCCTGCTTGTCCAAATCTATCCACAGTCCAATATAGGTTTTGTGTTGGTACATTTTGTCTGCTGTTTGCACAAATGTTAGAGAAAGTTAATTTATGAGTTCCATGTCCTAGAGATGTGCAGTTTATGTGACTTTTGTCACTGCTGGAGAATTTAGTAGTTTTTTTCCATGAGAACTGGGACAGATAGGGACTGACTGGAGACATTGGCCTTCATTTTCAGTGTGACAGACAGACAGAATGATGGTTATTTTGTGTTATTTATTGTGGACTGAAATTTATTATTAATATATTTTTGTTTGTTTGTAGTTGAGTAAATGAGTCAACAAGTGTTAAAATTAGAGATTATAATTCATACGGTATTTGTACATTAGTGTGCATGTCTGTGTGAACATCATTGTAAATTGTGTACATAACTATCAAATGTTTGTTTGTATTGAGTTTGTTAGTGACAGTTGAAACATATCAATGAAACTTCCAAATCAATGAAGGCTTTGTCAGTCTGAGAATGATTTTATGTTTCTGAACTGGAAAGGTTGTGGAATGTTAACAAATAGAATTGGTACACCTTTGTCCAACCATCCAATCACATGCTGATAACCGCCAATATCTGATAAAAGGCTGATCCAGTTCTCTATGGTGAAGGTTATTCCCAAGGAATTCACACGTCATGAGACGTCACAATAAAATGTTGCACAGATAATTTTTCTGGTCTTCTGATTGGCGAACAGGAATATCCAAGTTCTGTTGTGATGTTCTGCACCACTAGCCACAAGGGGAAGCTACCCCTCCTCTTCTCAGGAAAAAGTTGTTACCTTGAAAATATGTTGAACTGCCATCTCGCTATCTGTTGTACGAAGGGGTTGACGGACCGGTGTGCTGAGCCAGGGACGCAAATTCTTCAGCAACCCGCACGTTACACAGGGACAGCTCGTTGAATGTTGCACGTTTGTTTTCGAACAATCTAAATAACCTTGATGCCTCTGTGTTGAAAGTACTTTTCACCAGGAGATTGTGCATATTCAGATTGCAAGAATGAATTTTGGGATGAAAATGTGATAAAAAGATTCTGCATGTCTTCTTTTGTAAGGCAGAATGACCCATCGTCCTGTTGTGAAAGTGTTGAGATTAATTTTAGACCAGTTTCAGTGGGAACTTTGAAAGGATCTCTAGGGCTGGCTTGCTTTCTTGTTTTATTGCCCCTGCACCGTCATGAACTTTTAAGTGTGCTGGGATTTGCACTTTGTTAACTCACTCACTGCCGGACCCGAAAAGGTTCGGTAAAATTTCGTTGAGCTGAAAAATGCCCGGCAGCGAGTGTGTTAAGTCTGTCTTTAAGTTGTCCAAATTGTCTGGTTACGTCGGTTGAGTAAGCAGGAGTGATTGGTTTCTCACTGGAAGACTCTGCAATGTTGCCGGTTCTTCGGCTCTAAGCCGAGTGGAGAGAATATTCCTAGATCTGGAGTTGACATTGTCATCAATAGCTGGAATTCTAGATGAAAGACTCTTGATGAGCTCAGTTAATTCTCCTACCTTTTCTTCCATAGATGATTTGCACAAAACTTAATTAAATTGCATGATAATATGTAAAGAATTCAAATTTTGGATGGCACGCGTGAAAAAGTCACCTGCAGTGGATGTGCACAGAACAGAGAGATGATTAACCACATTCAGAATGTTCAGAATGTGCGATTAGAAATATCCCTGGCATACTGGTGTAGTCCCAATTTCAATTCAGTCAAGTATTCATAAAGTTTTATGACATGTCCTTGGGTAGAAGGAAAAAACATAATTTCTGTGATTTTGTGTAGTGAAACTGTTCATTGAGGTTTTTGCATTCAAGATTAGCAGCATTTACTCTAGTAGATGGTGGTGGGTGGAAAAATTGTAATTTGTTCATTCCAGGATGGCCTGAGTTGAATGGGAAAATTTTTTGCCGAGGATGCAAACAGGCAGGCCATTACAGAAAGAGGAGAGATCTGCCCATGAAAGTTTGACATCACAGCAGGGGAATTTTTTAAACTTCTGAATATTCCTCAATCGTCATGTTTCACAGTTATTTGTGGCTGACCTTTGATCATGCCCAGAGATGTGGAGAGATCTGTCATGGTCAGATTATTGTTTGTTGACACAGTTTGCAATTTCATATTTCATTGTTCATTCTGTCATACCAGTGGAGATAGAAACAAGGAAGGACAGAAGGAAGGAAATGCTCGAAAGGCAGAAGAAATTAGTGGCAACATGAGAGGTTTTCGCTGACACCGTCCAAGCTGTGACCAGTTCTATCACTTGGGACGTTTTTAGATTCTAAACTGCCCGAAACCTCTGGAAATGTGTAATGTAAAATGTGCCTGTGACACTGACCCAAACAGTTTGGACATGATTAGAGAAAGTTTTGATTTTCCATCCAAACTTGACAATGAACAGTCGTTTCCCTCTGACAGCTAACACAGGGACAACTTCTGGTCTCTTGTGTCGGGGACAGAATGCTTATTTGGTCATCTGTTTACAACTCTGTGTGTGTGTGTGTATGAAGTTGTTGAAATGTTGTGCTGTATGTATATGTTTGTGTAGGTGCAAGTTTGTGTCTACGGGTTGATTTGTTGAATTTGAACATATTCATATTGCCTGAGGAAAGCTAGAGAAATTTAAACATTGATGAAATGTCTGTTGTTGGAAGCAAAGTTCAGATTTTGTCATGTCATATCAGCTGATGGTAGATTGGTGGAAATGAATAATATCAGATTTTTAAAATCAGGTTTTGTGATCTATTATTGTTGTTGTTTTTATGAGTGTTTTTGATGAGGGTCCCAAGTTTAAATCAGTCCAGATATTTGGAATGACAAGTTTTAGTTCTGGAGACAATTGTTCTCTCCTGCAAGGTCAACAAGTTACAGAATTTATTTGTCTCATTTTAAGAGTCAACACAGTTCTTTGTTGCATGAAATTTCTGATGTTTTTTTGGTATCCATTGTCTAATGGAATGCAAAACTTTAAATTTGAACAAATGGATTTTATGGCCGGTCCACTTGATAAGGGTATACCTGTACATATTACATTCTACATGATTCACTGACCAGATCTGATCACTAAAATATGAAGATGTAGAGTGTAAACTGCCATCAGTCACTATTTATTCCAGATGCTGTGATAGTTTTAGTATTTCAATAGTTGTCATCCATGTCAATTGGTTTCTGTGTACCAAGAGAACAGATCAAAACATTTATGAGCCATTCTCAAAAGGTGGGATTGAAAATGTCACATTTGACCCACATAGGCATTGAGGGGTTAAATGAACATAATTTATGCATTAGAACATAATGAAACAGCTTTCAGATCACTTGCCAGCTCCAAAAAGCTCATTCTGTTGATTAGAGAATGAACACAAATACTGTGGTCATCCATTTGTTGGTAGTAGCCGACTCATAGATTTGGTCACCTGCAAGACAATCAAGCAACAATTGCCAGCGTGTGGCTTTTCTAGTTTCAACATTCTGTAGAGAAACTTGATGTTGAGTTGCTCTCCCTTGTCAGACAGGACAGGAATGCCAAAAGTATTGGTAGCGGTCATCAACTGCCACATTCCCGTAAATGAAGCCAGTTTCCACACATCAGGGACTTTATCTTCAAAAGTCTCCCAAACATTACTGCAATGTAAGTCTGAAAACAGAGATATAAGTTGTCAAGATGTGCTTGTGGCAGAGAAAGGTAAACTGATGAGTTGGCCACAAGTTCTGCAATAATATGACATCTGACCTCAACATGAAATCCCTGTGACCCAAACAGGATACTCACAGATCTTGGTACACAGTTACCTTCACCTTCAATGAGTAGAGAAAAGATCTATGCCCTGCATTCTCTCAGGAACAAGAGATAAGGCAACCTTGTCAACGATTCTCCCACAGTCAAAGATGCACCTGTAAATAAGTTCAGATAATGGAAACCTCTCAAAGCTGGAAACTGAAAGAACAGTTTGCACGCTGTGCACAAGCAGAGAGTATGACATTGCACCTGGAGAACTTTTTTGGAATTCAACAAAAAAAGTCTTCATTGAGTATACAACAGTATCAGTAGACCCTTGAATGAAAGATTCTGCAGAAGGTTCAGGAAGAAATACAGTGTCCAATGAAGGGGTCTTTAGCTGGCCAGTGACATTGCGCCACTTTTTCACATGTGAAGAATTTATGCCAGGTACACGATCCATGCTTTCCATGCTGACAAGCTTCACACAAGTAAGGAAGGTTATGAAGAGAGAAACCTTTCTTTGTTGGCCTACAGCTGTGTAGGTCCTGGGTGCCCTTCAAGATTCTGGGGTCAATGCTCCACTCTGAGATGTTCACTCTCTTGATGAGATGGAAATTATGTGAAATGACAGAATTTTCCAGGCTGTGGCTCAGTGGTGAGATTTTCCTGACAATAATATTGAAAAAGATATTGGCGTTTTGATTGAGCAGCCGACGATGCAGCCTGTTATAACCCCACTCGGAGCATCATGTTGATTTTTGCCAAGCCTTGACCCAAAAAAGGCTCAATGGTTAATTTCCAGGATGTATAGATCTGCAGAAATTGATATTATATTGTGAGGCTCAGCCATCACTAAAAATGACAAGATGTAATACTATATCATAATTTCCAAGGCAGTCCATTACGTTTGTAGTACTGTCATGGACCAGTTCAGCTGAGTATTTCAGAGAGTGTGGCAAATACACTTTCTTGTCAGTCATCCTGTCATCACACTGACAATTCCAGTTAATTACACATGAATGGACAGTAACTTGAGAATAGCTCTAGTAGGCAAATTGCTGCTTGTCTTGTTGCCCACATACATAATTTTTGTAGAAGTCGATAGTCAAGACTTACCAATCAGCTGGCAGTGACACATTCCCTCATCAAAGTTTGATACTGATTTGTTTGCCATCTGGGTCCAAAGTCATGATGAGCTACATGTAGTCTTTTTCTTTCTTCTTTCAATTCCTTTGCCAACTGTCTCATTGTCATTGTGACAAGAATAATTTGGCAAATGTCACTTTTTTTACACTGTTCCCATCCCTTCACTCAACATCCTCAGTTTCTGATCAGCAGGTCCTAGAATGTTTTGTTTTTTCCTATCTTAGCTTACCTATCCAGCGTTGCATGGCCTTGTTTCAAATTTTGACACCCTGGCTGTGAGAAATGACTATTTTTTTCTCTCAGTTGATGTAAATTTTTGTGTTTTTTCTTGCACATTTTGTTGATCAGCATTACATGTATTTGGTCACAGTGACCTGGTTAATGTCTTTAACTGGAGATCCAAAACTTTTTGTCTTTCATGTTTTAAACATTTTATGCATTGCATTCCCATCATAGGTTTAAACTGTTCACCCTTTTTTTTTTTTTGCTAATGGCCATTGAATTTCCTCAGTCCTGCACAATCACTTAGTCAGTGATACAGGTATTTAGATACGCTGTGATTGAGCCAGAGCCGGGGTTAGCTAGGTGAACATCAAGGTGAGCATAAGTGAGACAGACTGAGATCACATGCCTCAACAGAGCTGTGAAGAAGGTTTGCAACTCATTAATTTCCCTGAATGATTCTGTTTCTTACTGTAAGACAGTTTAAATTTGGCCTCAGTTCACCTTCCTTTTGTGTGAGTGTTTTTGTCATGACTTGCAATT
This sequence comes from Onchidella celtica, assembly GCA_963931925.1. Classification (NCBI taxonomy): domain Eukaryota; kingdom Metazoa; phylum Mollusca; class Gastropoda; order Systellommatophora; family Onchidiidae; genus Onchidella; species Onchidella celtica. Next base: position 1,121,137 of record OZ007572.1, read on the forward strand.
TAGGGTTTCGTCCTTTATTCCATTTGGCAGCCACTGAGCCAGTGCATTTTGGAAGGCTTTTTCAGCTATGAATAAAATTTCTTTGTGAGCTACAAATTTAGGTTAAGGTAAAGCACAATTTTCTCATTCTTGTTTTTTTTTTCTTCTCATGCATCATTTTTTTTTCTTGTGCGCAATGCCCGCGTATGTTTGGCAAGAGAGACAATGCTATGCATTTATAGGGAGCCATTCGGCCAAACCTTAGGACCAGTCAATTAGAGTATAATTATCTTAAGTGTTCATTTTTAAAAAAAGGACATGGTTTTCCAGAGCAGCAAACATTTCAAATGGATCTCTCAAGTTTTATCCACCAAAGTTACCAAAGTTTTTATAAAGATTGGCTTTAATTTATGTCATGTTGTTGCAGTTTTGTTTCAGCACCTTTGGGATAGGGTCCTTTTTCTTATTCAAACTTTTTCTTTTCTTAAAACTAGATCTAGTTCAATTTCTCAGTCAGATTTGCAAGTTCTTGTAGGTTATTTACATGCATATCTGTCAGAATTCAGTTATAAATGTTCTTGTGTTTAGTGACATTTTTGTTTGTTGGATTCAATGTTTGATCTCTGGAAATGGAACATTTTCAGTGGCAGTTGTTTCCAAATTCCACAAGTAAAAAAAAATGTCCAAGTCTACACCGAGATTGTGTTTACGTCTTGGGTTTCCATTTTTCTATGTAATTTTAAAATTTATTTTCACTTTCAAAACTAGAAATTTTGTGGCTGCGGATCAAGTTTTTTTGTTTGGTGACTGAAATTGTCAAAGTGAAATTTTCATGATCTAAGAAAGTCGTTGACTGCCATTGAAGTCGGTCATTTGACCTTCTTCATGATTTGATTCACTGTTATTAGTCAGTTCTGTTGTAGACTTTCAGCACTAAACACCACACTCAAGTCCGTGTGGGATAGGCTGGGCAGGACATTCAACTCACTGCGGCCAGAGATACCCGGAATACAACATCAACAACATCCACATTGTTTTAGTCTCATTCATCAAAAAATGTTCTATGTATTCAGGTACGGTAACTTTGGAAGTTTTGAGTGTTATGAAAACATTTTATATTATGTTTGAGAATGACCTGCCCAAAAGTTTTGATATTGGACATTTTTGTTGGGGTTAAAAATGTTCTCTCTACAAAGTGGTCAGAAGGAAAGGTTGCATGTTTCAAAGTCACAGGTAAATACATGTATATATAATACAGAAATGATACAATAAAACACACAGGAAAGACAAAATAAGCGTTTGGTCAAAAGGAACTTCTTCAGGCAAAAACTTGAACAATTGGAAAAGAAAATTAAATGAAGAATTGCAAAATTCATAAAAATGTGGACACTTTTTGTATGCAAGTCCCAGGCCTATTTTGACTTTAGAGAGACAACTGTAAATATTCAATCAGTCATGTATCATATACATTCTCGTTTCAGTCATGACTTTTTGTTTCACAGGGATTTGATTTGGTGTTGGAACTGTGAGGATTTGACTGACGATTTAGCAGTTGTGGTCAGTGCTTGACGTGATTGATTTTTTTGTTTGTTCTTGACTTGAAGGCGATATGCATGTATTTTATACACAAACAGTTTTCATATTTTTGAAACATTTTATTAAAGATGACACTTTCATCAGGTCACAGAGCTTGCTTTATCATGTAGAGTTGTTTCCTTTGAATTGATGTGGAGGATGAGTGGAATTGAAGTTTTGCAGACATTAACACCTCATCACCCATGGAGTTGTCTCAAGAACGGCATTTTCAAAGCCAAAAAAAGATTACAGAGGGGGGGGGGGGGGGGGCAGCAAATCTACCAGTTGTGCTCACTCAGCATCCAGATTTTTGTCCATCCCACAAGCTGGCAGTGGCATATCAACTGTCACCCACAGTGACAAAACATTTCCAAGTTTTTGTGAGAGGGATTTCTAGTGTGCAGATGTAGACAAGCAGCTGGCAAAAATGGTTTTGCTTTTCACTTCAAAACTCCATATATTAAAGACATACATACAAATGTCACTTTGTGAGAATCTAGTCTGTCTGACCCATAAGCAATGATAAAGTTGCCGGGCTGCAACCAAAATTCCACCAAAATCATTGACAAACTGGCATTAGTAGCAGCCTGTGAGATGGACAAGGAAATGTTTGACACACATTATAAAAATGTTTTCGTAGCAAGCGCAGATCAAGTTGACCAGCCAACACTTAGATTTGACTTTCTTTCTTCATCAGACACACCAATCAAATCATCAACTCGGAACACATGAAGCTAAATGCATGTTTGATGTATTTTCTACATAGCAACTTTTGCAAGGGTTTGGATGGAATTCACAGATTTTTTTCTCTCTAAAAATTCACAATTTGACAGATGAAAACAAAGAACTGAGAAATCAAGAGAAGACACGACTTAGACAAGGTCTTGTTTTGGATTTATGTGGGGTCAAAGGAATATAATGATATCTTTTTTTTTACAAACCCCACCAACCCGCAACCCAAAGTCAATACATACAATAGCATAACAATGAAATAGTTTACAGTAAGAGATTTGCAGAACCTTTGTCATACCACAAGTTTCCCCCATATTTCAATTTTCAGTTTGTCAGACTGTGCCAGCTAACATTTCTTGAATTAACCTGAATTTGTCACAGCAAATTAATCACGAAGATTTGCATTTGGTAAGTTAACATTTCCATCACATTTAGAATAGTCAAGACATGATACAATGATCTTCTCGCCAACAATACTCGGACTTTCCATGCACTAAAACTGCCCCATTATCTGACATCAAAATGTTAGCACTATCTCAAATGTCTCCGACTCCAAGGCTGAAGATAAACAAAAACTTCCAAGAATAGTTTCTCAGACAAAGATCACAGATAAAGAAGTGAACAGAGCTCAGCCAATCAGCTTTGAATATTTCTGGACAAATGAGGTAATGAGAAATCAGACAAGCAGAAACATCAACAGATGATAGAAATTTATGACGGTAAAATCATTTTTCACTTGAAAGTCCAGGGCAAAAACTTACTGGTTGATGTGACTTGAAAACTTGTTCTGGATCTAGGACAAGTAGGCTATTTCTAATGAAGGATAAAAAATCTGTGAAACTAAAGGGTAATGTTTCTCTGGATTGTTGATAAGGAATTCCACACCTTCATAACTTCATCTCTGCCATCAGCTCTGAGTAAGTCCAGGAATCACAAAAACCTCACCACTTTTGTGGTTACGTTTTTTTTTTCAATTGGTCAAGATGGAAACAAAACCAACAAAACCGTTTCTTTGTGGAAAAAAAAACAACAAACAAGACAAACCCTCTGATCCCACTTAGCTGATGCCCTGGATGATAATTTAAACATGCAAGACATAATACAAAAGCATCCTTACACGTACATGTAGGCCAATATTGTGTAGGTTACATAATTATGGCAGGACCGAATGAACAAACTGAAACAGAACAAAATGTCAAAATTGATTTATTTGTGTACCGTACTTTACATTGAATTTTGAGTTGGTAATCTCAGTCGGAACTAGCTAAGGTATAAATGATAAAAAAAAACAGCAATACTCATTTATCCTTAGGCTGTATCCATATTGAAACTGGACAGAAAATCCACCTTTTCCAGTCTTCCTCCACTTTTAACTCTCCCCCCCCCCCCCCCCCCCCCCCCAAGTTCTGAAACGATAACCCAATACCTAACCAACTGAACAAATCTCAATTTGGTATGACTTGAATCATTTTCGTAAGGCTCCGTCGACATCATCATTTTATGTACATTTTACATCATTTACTGCATCAAATTGAATATTAAATATCACTGGATGAAGTGACAAAGTTGTGGACAAATGGAAATCCATAAAAATTTCAGCTTTGAATGGACTTCCTGTAAGATCAGGATTCATGAAAGTTCATCAGTTTACAAGCTGTAGCATAAGATGACCTTGACCTCTCCATGAGGTCAACTGCTATTGTAAAGGACAAACAAAATGTCTAAATCAGCAATGGTCACAGCTTATCAAAGTCTTCTGTATTTTGTATGACAGTGAAACTGTAACATTACACAGACCATTGCATAAGACTTAACATAACATCTGGTGACCTCTCCTGAAAAGAAAGAGAAAAACAAACCAATGCTTTTCATGTAGGATAACCCATCCTGTTGTATGCTGTGTACAAATAAAATTGTATGCAACATTGCAAGGTTTTGATCTTCAGGGGCAGCATGGAAAATCATGTGTTAAAGTATTTACAGTAATTACACAAGTAAAATATGCAAATAGAAATGTAACTTCAGCAATCAATTTGTCAAGTACTTTGTGCTGCAGCTCCCCCCCCCCCCCCCCTACTCCTCCTCTTACAACTAAAATTTGTCATAATTGCATCCTGACTGTGAGTATTCTGTCTGGTGACAACACTCAAGACATTTGAAACAGAAAACAGAGATTTTCAAAATTGATACATGAATCTACAGTCACCTAATGTAATATCCACCTCCGTATGCCAAAAGACTTGCTACTGTGTAAGATTGCCGTGTTTCTGAAATAACAATTAGTTCAAGTGTTAGATAATCCCACCATAAATTTCATTCAAACTTCCAAGATGACAAATTTCATACATATCGTTTCATTTTATTATTTGGTGTAATAATCATAACTACATTGCCAACAAAAGCATGAAAAAAACTGAGAGATTCAACTGTGGCAAACGAAAACTTGGTAAAGAATGGACAGAAAAATTGAGCAAACAAATGAATGAAACAGAAAATGACTGAGTGAAACTGAAATGATCAAATGTTGTTGATCATTCTGAACTTGCTGTAGTTTTTTGGCTCTTCAATGAACCAGAGAATGAAGCATTTGCATGAACTATGAAACTCAATAGAAGACACTTTGCAGGCACTTCTAGTTGGGAACAAAAATATTCATACAAAGTTGTGGTCCTTGTAAGTGTGTGTTGTGACAACTCTTGGACTTGGATAGCAGAGAATTTCTCATTGATTCCACTCCCAGTCTCAGACAGTAAAATTATCAACTGCCAATAGTTCTTGAGTTGCCAGATTGTCACTGACAGTATGTTCTAGCACACTGAATGGCCTCCAGTTTGTACAAACTCTCACTCACGGAGAGTTTAGTTGTCAGTTGAATTTTAAGCACAGCCCAGGTCTGCTGGAGTTAAGTGTCACTCTGTAAGTGTATTGGTATTTATTTAAAATAAAAATACATCGATATTTGGTCAAAATCGGTCAGGAAATCCAAAATAAAAAGTTGTAGTGCGCCAGTTTGAGCAGCTGGAGAGACCAGAAAATAAAATCATACATTTTTAATACTTTTGGTCATAAACTCAGAATAACTTTCTTGACTTCAATATGGTGAGACAAAGAAATTTCCTACAACAAAAAAAAAAATGGCCTCATCAAATTTTCCCACACAATATTCAAGAAGACACAGTTTCTCGACATGCCAGAGGTTAAGATGGCTCGAGTGTAAAGATGGGAAATGAACACAATGAATTTTAAATGAACTGAAATAAAATTTTTAATGTACCAAGAGTTTTCCTTACTGTCAGTCACTGATCTTTTCCTGCTATTTGTCAGTTTGGACACGTTTGGTAGGACATGTTACTTTTCCAGTCATGGAATTGGCAAAGGAAAAATCACACATCAACTGGTGTCCACATACCTTTCACACAAAACATCACTCCATCAAAATTCTACGGTTTCCCTACGAAAAATCAGGCGAAAATTCAAAATTGGAGACCACAGCATGAATAGATGGAGATATTCTTGATTCAGTGACTTGCAAAACCAAATGTTACTAGATTGTCTGTGATTTCACACATCCACCAGAGGTAAGGCGACAATAACATTTTCTATGCAGACTGCTAATGCTAGGAGACAAAGAAAAAATTAAGTTCACTGGCAACATTACCAAAACCCACTTTATGCATGATCATTTTTCAAATTTCTTTAATTCAGCAACGCAGAATATTTTGTGTTCATATCAAATGTCAGTGATTAGAGTGAACTGGGAGATGTGAGAGCAGCTGAACCATTCTACTGACGTCATGAAAACTTCAGTGTGCTTTTCCCAATCCTAGAGGTTTCTGTGAACAAATTTGTCACTGAAATTCAAAAAAATGAAACCTATAGGAGAAAAACACAATTCAGTTCTAGTTCTCTGTAAATGACCCATCGTCCCTCACAAATTTACACTGCAATTCCGTAAACTTATAACAGCAGCAATGATAAAAGCCCAGGTACAGTGGTCATAGACAGCTCAGGCAACTTTCTGGCTGTCTCTGATGTGATAGGAACTAAAGTTTGTCCAGGGAATTGAGATGGTGAAAAATTCTCCCCAATTCTGATGTAGATAAAACCATTCATATTCTTTGGGCTTTCCTGAAATTCTGGTCTGAAAATAGCGAAATGGAAAACCACAAAGAGAAAAGCAGCTCAGAATTGTCCCCACAGGTGAATGTTGGCTTGGGTTGCTGGTGAATGAAGTTCTATATGCAACACTGGTGGGTGGGTCAGGGTGTGTGTGTGTGGGTTGGGGGGTACTTTCCAGAATACTTACAAATTTCCCAGTCACAGAAAATGATTTCTATATCACAAAATCCCAAGTTACCTCAAATTACAACAAACTCCAGTGGGGGAGACAACATGACTGGTAATCTGAGTTGTGGTAAATACTCAAAATTAAAGAATGCTCCTGTACAAGGAAATATACATGGTGTCTATGATGTCTGATTTCTCCATGCTGAGATTATCTGAAGTAAATTGAACGTACAAATGAAAGAATTCTTTACCCAGAATTATTTGAGGACTCTTCAATCTCTCCTTTGCTGCTGTAAAATTTATAAATATGTCAGATGACCCACCCATAGAGCAAATCATTAATTCAATGCAGGAAATAGGAAATATTATTTATCAATTCTAGTATTTGATGCCAGATGGATTCTGAACACATGTAAGATAAACCATCCATAAATCTGACAACTTCTTAATCATAATACTGATGGTGTGACTGAAGGATGCCTGAAGGGCCAGAGATTCTCTCATCAAGTCTGCAGGAAAAAAGAACACATGAAGAGTAAGAAACGTCTGACAAAAACACGTTTGTCCATGAAGGAATCTACAACAACATGAAAACTTCAGTAACTAAATGTTACAACACCACCCATCAAAACGCTGTATCTGACTTGCTTACCAGTGTGAAATATTTTTATGTAAGATTTCATGCCACATTCATATAAAATGCACAAATCAAACGTACCCCTCCCCACCACAGGTAAAAATGTATGTATGTAAAAATATATTTAGCTGAAACTGGGGAAATGTATGCTGTATGTTGTTCACGATGAAGTCAGATTTAGTGTGTAATGGCAGTAAGTAAGTGACCTTTAACCTTATATAAATCTGTAACAAGTTTAAAGTTTTCCAAAAAAAAATATGCAAGACAAAACAAATGACACAATGGTCATCAAATGTCTTTTCAGCAGCTACATCAAGTTTGAATTGTTGCAGGTAAAAGGCTGAGAAATGTTATAAATCATACAAATAGCAACAACCCCCCCCTCCCCCCCCTTCAGCGCCCCGCTGACAATGATAGATGAAGAAAATGACAAACAATTAAAAAAAAAATCTACAAGTATGTAAATACCCTACACTTGCTGCAATTTTTGTTGTCTTCAAAAAAAAAAATAATAAAAAAAGTCAATAAGGGCAAGACAAGAATAAAAATCTTTCCAAAATTACAATAAATTCTATAATATTTGCTGCACTGAATAATATCTGTGTATATATAAAATGTACACTGCAATATGCACCCCATTAGCTATCAAGAGAATATAACAAAATTATATTGGCTACAAAGCTGCTGTCATCTCAGCTAAACCACCGACTCACTGCCATCCTCAAGGATTAATACACTGAAGCAAAATGAGCAGCAAAAAGTCCACTACAACTGTTAATCTGCTTCTCAACATGAAATAAAAACTATTTGAACATACACAAAATGACCAAAATTTATTCTGTTGTAGTTCTCCGTCCTCAGTAAATGTTCCACATCCAAACTGTATTTTTGGAATTCTGTAGTGATATGAAATTTGGACCAACCACCAAAATTCTTCCCAAAATTAGTCCTCTGTGGTCCCACAACCAATTGGTGAATCATTTGTGTCATATCTTCATTTCTGAAAGAGTTCCATTTCTCTGACTTTGCTTCCACAAATTATCTAAAGTGAACTTATTCTGCACACAGATTTTACTTTTGAAGCTCTGTTTCTGTTCCAAATCTTCCAGTTCCTGTTGACTGCAGAACCAATTCATAAACTCGCAGATTTCAGGACAAAAACAAAACATTTTGTGTTCAGATTCAGCAATTTTAAATGTCACCATCAGTTGCTGGGTGGCCAACAACACAACAATTACTGACCCACCAGCTCTCACACCAGAGTCCTGACTTTGACCTATACACAGTGGAACAGCAAAAGTTCACATAATACCAAGGGCGATAATTTTGACAGTGACAGAGATTGGTTTTCAACAAAGTCTAACCTTCAAATTCCAACTGAAACTTCTCAAAGTGGAGACACAAAAATTATGTACAACAACAATCTTCCAGTTTGTCACTGTCAAAATGATCACAAAAATTTTCTTCCATATAAACTTGTTTTTTTTCTGCTCTGAATTTGACCCAAAAATTATTTTAAAGAAGACGACCTCCCATTTTCCACAGACATATTCAATGTTTCAAAACAAATTTTAGTGAAAGACATTTAGAAAAAATGTTACAACTTTTCCATCTTGTATCAATAACATTCGCAAACTTCCCAGAATGATGAACTTGTGGTTAGATGCTGTTGACCTATGACCTCCAGATCTGTCGTTACGATACTCCATTGAACTTATCTGAGGAGTTGCTGGTCCTGACAAATTCTCGCTTCTCCGTGTCAGATGGAACTCTGCCGTTCTGTCCAAATTTCTCTTCCTTCATGTTCTGTGACAATCGTAATAAAGGGTTGCGACAGACAACAAGGGTCAATGACTTGCCAACGTCACTAATCAAGGGAACTGTCAGGCAGCAGTCAAAGTCTCGTGTTTTGACCTTATTGACCTGTGGAGAAAACAGTCCGTGGAAAAGTCTCAACTCTTTACGTGGCATCTCCTCATCAATCAAGTTACATTATTCTCTCCCTTCCCCTCACCTCATACATAATATAAATAGGTAAACAGATTTGATATTGATAGAAAAATTTCTTTTCCTTCCTTGATTCCAAACACACACATACAGTTCCCCCCACATCCCATAACATATAAATATTCTCTTCCTCACTCTTGAGTCTTTTGTTCCTTTCAAATGACACTTTTTTTCCTAAACTCCATCGTTGAGCAATACTCAATCTTTTCTTGTGGTTTTTGTCTTCCAACAATGACGATTGTTAAGAACTGTTAGTTAACATCAACAAAACAACTACATCAACAAAACAACTCTCATCATCTCAAACTGGCTTGTACATGAATTCAATGGTTCTAGTGAGGGATGTAAAACCTTTCACAATGACCACAGTTGGGGAAGGTCAAGGTTTACCAAGTACTGACTTTCAATCTCATCTAGTTTAAACTACATTTATAAAGGCATAGTTCTGATTCCTGTCCCTCACAGCAAACATAGCAGATCTTACCATAATCTGACATTGCCCCTGTCACTCTAAACAGAGCCAGCAAACATTTGATATTCACCTGTAAAACTCTGTCAAATACACGAAGACCAGCTTTCTCGGCCAGGCTGCCCTTCTTCACAGCACTCACGTACACGCCTCGGTCATGCACTGCGTCCGACAGGGAAAAACCAAAGTCTTCTTTAGGTTTGGATTTTTCTAACACAATACGCTGAATCTGAATGGGGGTGGGGGTGAAAACTGTCTGAATTTGGTCCTTGTTACCGCTCCCAGAATTCCTAGATGTGGGTTTTGTTGCTGGAGATTGCGATCGTTTTCTATTGGCAGGGGAAGCTACTTTTGTGTACAGAGCACTGCAAGATTTTGCAGTATTGTCAGATTTCTTTGGGTCCTTTGGTGATCTAGAACTTTCTAGAATAGATCTGTTGAGTTCTTTGATAAGTTGGTCTTTGTTCATGGAAGCATCAGATTTGCTCCCCAGCACAGGTTTCTGCGCTAATCCGCTGTTTGGATTTGAGCCAAGAGACTCCACTCGGCAGGAACTTTTTGAGCGTTTTTTGACTGTGTCAACCGGGTTTTCTGGATGAAGTTTTCTGTCGAGACTCATCACTGATCTCTGTCGGAGACTCATGCCAATCTGGCGCAGCATCTCCGAGCCCGAGCCCACCTCCAGCTCTTCCAAAGTTTTCACCCACTCATCCATCTGGCCATTGTTGTTGTCTGAGTTATCATCACCTTTATCATCTTCTCTGTTACTGCTGGACAAACTGAGGACAACAGAACACACACAACTCCAGTGACCACAACATCAATTTCAGGCTTTCTAAATAGGTTTCCAATTTTCCTACACAACTGGCTGAGAAAATAAAGTTTCAAAAAAAGAGCTTTAATCACAAAATATTTAAAATCATCTTTTCAGTTACAAGAGAGAAGTTGTGGGACTTTCAAAATTCAAGTTTTCTCAGATTTTCTTTTTTTTGTGTGTGTATGCCCCCCCCCCCCCCCCCCCCCCTAGGGCTCTCCATCTATTTAAACCTCCCATACTGCTTGAAAAAGCACAGTACTGTGAAAAAAAATGGGACACTGGAAATACACATTTTTATAAGACTCTGACCAGAAGAGTTCCAAAGAATTCCAGTTAGTGCAACAAATATGTCAAGAAGACAATGTCACTGTCTTGTACCTGTGGTCTGACTCCATATCCCACTCTTGTGAACTACGAGGATGTTGGACATCACTATGTTCCGAGTCAGTCAACATCTGACCTGATCTAGGTCGACTCCCTAAAGATAAATCAGCACAGGGTAAACGTGACTTAACTCTCATTACAACAAGCTGGAAATTTCTTCCTGCAGGTGCAACATCAACATGCAACATCATCAAACGTTTGCTGTGTCATATACATAAAGTGAAGTTCACTTAATTTCAACTTTAATAATTCAAGTTTCTTTTAATTCAAAATAATCTCAAAGTTTGATTTTTCCCTCTACTTCTTTTCTATTAAATATTTCTAGGAAGTTCAAATTGAATTCAAACACCCAAATTTCTGACAATTTGAAGTCATCAAACTCCCTGACTCCAGACACTCCACAAGTTCAGATTTCCTGCCTGATGAACAGCCCAGTCAGCTCATCATGATTGTAAAATGAACTGAACACATTGGACACCTGCCCCTCCCCTTCACCCAACAGTGACTTACATCTAAAGTAGCAGCTATCTGACGCTGGTTTATCACCTTTTTGTTGCGGCACCGCCAGTACTAATGGTCCGCTGCTGTCATGGTGACCATTGGCTACGTCATGGGCAGAGCTATCCCAGGATTCCATGGCACTGTCCACACTCGTGGAAGGTTTGCTACTGCTGTGGCCCAGTGCAAACTGGGGGTGAGAAGGGGAGAGAGGGGGGGGGGGGGGGTTAGATTGATGACATTCTTATAGTTATCTGCTAGAGTATCATCTGATCGTTCTCTCTCACACAACTTTCATCATTCAGATGCCATGTTTACTAACAGGACTACTACATTACTCTAGATATTCTTCATTCTCGCATTTACACAATTTCAATCTGCAGACAGCCATTAAGCCTCATGCCGGGATAGTCAGCTGCCAGTCAGCCGATCATTCGCATGTTGCTGATAACCTCGGCGGTCGGGTCAATCGGGTCCTTGTGAACACCTGTATCGCGTATACTTCAGGACACAATAACAACAATAGTGGTGGATAAATCGTAAGGGACCCCTATGATATTTGGATAAACTACTTGTGATGATTTGCAGTAAGTTTTATTGTGAAATGGAAGGCCCCAAATCAAGAATTTTCTGCATTTACATGCCGTTTAACATACGTTTCATCATTTTCCCAAGACCTCTGCGTGTTTTCTGTCCCGAAGTCAGGCCATTTAGGTGAACAAATTATTTTTTAAGCCATTCACTTAATTTACTAACCACATGTATCGTGACATTGCCTTCTCCCTCCTCTACTATGTAAAGCTCCCACATACTACGCTGTTAGTTTTAGCAAGAGATTTGACTTCCAGTTCCAGGTCGTAGAGTGTATACATGTACTGAAAAGCGGTTTAATCAAAGCAACACAATATCTCTCTAATTACCACATCAAATAAAGACAACGACCAACAACAAAGTCGGTCATTTTCTCCCAGTTTTCCCGGAAGAAAACCTACAGACAGACACCCTTATGCAGCATGCCCTAGTATTACATCGAAATTCATACTCAAAGACATAGAACTGCGTCTCAAATATGCACATGGCCTCTTTGTTCTCATTTCACATGTAGACGACAACCAGCATCAAAGTAAAAGTTTCCCCCAAGATTTTCCCCAGTTCCAACTTCAGACCGTCAGTACTATTACATGAGTATGACGAAAAGTTACGAATAGTTGCATCGTAATAAACGTAATCTTACGATACCATTTTATGAGACATAGTGGGGATGACAGGGTAGATCTATAAACATGCGAAAATTGTGTGGGAAAAAAAGAAGTGAAAAAAACGATGGTTGCGGCAACCGAATAAACAAAACACGAGGAGCAGCGCTGCCATACAATATATTGGCCTCCCGCTGGACCCGGTTTGCAGTATATAGGCCACAATTTGGCCTCACGTGTCTCGCATGTTGCGCGGGGAGGCCAATGTAGTGGCCTCCTGCAGGACGAGGGTTAATATAACTGGTTAAATCTTTCAACAGAATTTATGAAATTTCTCGTTGAGACAAACTATCAAATTCTGTGATTCTAAAAAGTCACTGTCACAGTTATCCCATTGTAATCACTCAAGCGATCATCAGTTCTGAGCATGCCCCGATTGTCTCCCAAGTTACTATCTAAACAAAGAAATATGATATACTGCAACTCCTGATGGGACAATATCATGAACTGTTTCTTCACCATGACAACATTTTTATACATTCAACTGAAAGTAAGCAGACAAAGAAATCCAAGTAAAGAAACATTCACATGTCAATTTAGCAAATTTTCCTGCCAATGACAAAGACAACTGAACTACAGAACAAATGTGGGCGTGACCTGGACTCACTCACCGGATGGACTTGTAAATGGCTGCTGTCTGCAAAGATGAAGAGAGGAATGGATAAAAAATGATCAATTCAAGAAGAGATAATTACACATAGTACAGTTTTAAGAGTGGCTTTGACTGATGAAACTGCCCGTAAGATTTAAAATTTCTGCCATTTACCAATATCAATATCACAGAACTTCAGACTCAAGAGTGGTGACTGCCTGGACAGACAACATAACTACCTAATATGTACTGAACGATAAGACACAAAGTTATATTATCTCACACAGTTTATTGTGAGTATTTCAGCTAATCATAAATAAGAAAGAATGAAACTGAGCTGCACCTGCTGAAGGATCTGGCCTGGCTATTTTCAAAGTGACGATGTCTCCAGCACTCTGTAACATTTTGATGGCTTCAGACAATGGTTTGTTCTTGGTGGTGTTCCCACTGACCGCCAGCAACCGATCTCCAACGTGAATGGCCCCCGTCCTAGAGGAACACAATGAAACACAGAATCAATTTCTCTAGAACTTTCCATTCAGTGATAAATGACATAATTCTTTTCTGCAATCTGCAAATCTCTTATGGCTCTGGGGTTACCAACGAAACAAGACAATTTTACTGAGAATTCTATCTCAGTGTGTTCAGCTATACTCACAATGACTGTTTTAGTAAGGGTGATATCTTGAACCTGTATTAAAGTCTAATCCATGAAATAAAAATGTACATTTCCTCACAAAGACCTAAATATTCACAAGCTACAAACTGCAAGTAAATAAGAAATGACAGGGCAAAAAATATCAGGCAGTGATTCTTGCTCAAACTTGTGTACCGTGAAGTATTTAAAAACATCAGGTTTTTCCTGTCTCTCTCCCATCAGATTGTGAGATTCAGAAATTATTTCATGTTATAAGTAAAGAATGAACACACAAGATGTCCACTCAAATTCCCAAAGCTGTGACAAGAAACCAATACTTAATGTTCACCCTGCACGCGACGGCTTAAAGCCCGCTGTCCGGTCAGTGACCTTACTCATGGAGAATCTTATCTGGGGTCACTGACCCTTGCTGCTATACAATGACCACATTAACGCTGTCCACGTGGTTCGGTTTGTATTTGATCGGTATGAAAACATTCGCTGCTATGCCTTATTACGCTTGATAATGAATTAATCAGCAAAACCTTAGTCTGTCAGTCTCTAACCAATGATCTGACTTATGATTCCAAACTGACAGCTGTAGTTTTCGTGAGAACGAAGTATGATACTAGCCACGCCCTCCCAAGCCCTACACAAATGGTTTCATCCTGATTGACACATACTAATAAACCAATGTGGGCATTTGGGGCAAAGATCATTTCAGAGCTTGTTTCTGATTGGTTCTTAGATACAGACAACTTCAGATGGTGGTCAGCTTATGAGAAAATGAGATAATATTGCAAATTTGTTGAGCAACAGTTTGCATGTCCATGTTATATATTTTGATAGTGCGGGGAGAGCCTTTGAAAGCTTAGTCTTTGTGATTCCAACCAGTGGTTCACTGGTTAACATGTCCATGTCACAATGCCTTTGATTTAGAAGAGCTACAGTAAACAATAAGACAGTGGTTACGTCTCAAAAGGGTTAGTAACCCGACGCGTGAAAATACGGCTTGCGCGTGGCGTGGTCAGCTTGACCTTGCCGACTAAACCTGCCCGCAGGGAGTGAACGCTTGCGAGTCGATATCGACATTCGACACCCTGCGCAGGGTGAGGGTTAAGATGATCAATTGGTCAGGCCAGACATGCGAATTGCTCACCTCTCTGCCAGGCCATGTGGGGTCAGCTCAGATATAATGATGGGGTCTAGGGGATCCTCAGTGCCAGAGATTGTGATCCCCAGAGGACCCCCAAATCTCTGCAGTTCCACAGTGTAGATAATGAAACCTTCATTGCCTTCATCTGGAACAAACAAAACACTTTCTGTCACTCTGTACTTATCTTGATGTTCTCTTCTCTCACCCCATTGTGACAATTTCTCTAACTCTTGATTCAGTGACAATAAAAAACAAAATTTCATCACCTTCTGTCAAGGCCAAAGGTCAGAGGTCAGGCAGGTACCAGAAGAGAAAATTTTGCTCTTTCTTTGACTATTATAAATGTGCAACTGACCACAAGCAGATGCTCCGGAATGTAAATATACAAAGTCTGTCAAGATTGACAGTTTCAAATGCTAACTTGTTGTTTAGACTTGAACAATCCAATAATCTTCAACTACACCAACTGACAATCACAACCAGAGGGAAATTTCAGAAAAAAAAAAAATAATTTTGTTCAAGTCCTGAGCCCCGATCTCTGGCCTGGTCCTTGGCACTACAGATTTATTTACAAAAGTGTGATATAGGATAAACTATTTTTCAAACTATATTTTACTGTTCACAATTATTGACTTTTTGTTATTTCCTTCACTGCCAAAAATTTCTCAACAATTATTGGTGGCTCAAGCTCAGCTACTTTTTCTGGGTTTGAGCTTGGAGAAAACATGTCCAAATGCTGGGCTGGCTTGGTGTAGGGGGTGGGGCTGGCTCGGTGTAGGGGGTGGGGCTGGCTTGGTGTAGGGGTGGTGGGGCTGGCTTGGTGTAGGGGTGGGGCTGGCTTGGTGTAGGGGGTGGGGCTGGCTTGGTGTAGGGATGGTGGGGCTGGCTTGGTGTAGGGGTGGGGCTGGCTTGGTGTAGGGGTGGTGGGGGTGGCTTGGTGTAGGGGTGGTGGGGCTGGCTTGGTGTAGGGGTGGGGCTGGCTTGGTGTAGGGGTGGGGCTGGCTTGGTGTAGGGAGTGGGGCTGGCTCGGTGTAGGGGTGAGGCTGGATTGGTGTAGGGGTGGGGCTGGCTTGGTGTAGGGGTGGGGCTGGCTTGGTGTAGGGGTGGGGCTGGCTTGGTGTAGGGCATGGGGCTGGCTTGGTGTAGGGGGGTTGATTTGGTGTAGGGGGTTTGGCTTGTTGTTGGGGGTGGGACTGGTTTGGTATAGGGGGTGGAGTTGACTTGGTAAAGGACTTGCAGTATCTATAGAATAGGAGTAATAACTTATAGTAGACTTTGGGGGGTTTACAGTATTTCACTCTACCAGACTGGAAATGGCAAGATTATCGTATTGGGGAAACTATAATCACCTGCCACAAGATTGGATTGCAAAATTCAAAAAGTAATTTTTCAAAAAAAGAAAGGAGATTCAATGTACAGAATGTCCCTTAGAGTAAAATTAGCTCCCAGAAATTTTTCCAATAAAATAATAATAACAAACAAACAAAAAGGTTACAAGCATGAAAATACCACAAAACACAAAAGTCTTCCTCTGCCTCTGTGTAATGTTTAAAGTTTCCACAGAATTCACTGGTCGCTGAAATTTATCAAGATTAGCAAAGGGGGACAACTTCATTGTGCAAAAAATTTTAACCAGTGATAAAAATCCAACTCAAGTGTCAAAGATTGCAAGATTGCAGTGCACAAATTTTCAGCTGCTGTTCAAGATTGCACAAAAATACAAATTTGAGGCAAAAGCTTTCAGCTTTGATGCAAAAATGTATGTCCCTGACTTCCAAGCAGATAAATGGAACTTTCAAAAGATTTTAGTTAAAGCAAACCTGAAGCCACCCAAAATGTTCCTGCCAAAGTAAAGTTGTATAAGATCTCAGACAGAGAAAGCAGTGAGAAACACCTGCACTTACTGCACTCTTATTTTATTACTAATAATAATAAATTGGCTCTTTTCGTCTTGGCAGACGGTCAGCAGCTAAATAGTTTTTGTGCTGCATGCCTGGGCTGTGGGTATGGAGAAAGTGCCTAGCCCATGGTGCACTTCCCCCCCCCCCCCCCCTCGACAGTGTTGATTTGATCCATTGGAACGACATGGTCGATGCGCGTGGAATCAACAGTGTTGCAAGAGGTGCATTCCTCCGTGTAGTCTGCCTTTAGGGGTTCTCCCTATTTTTAATTACTAATAATGAATCATACGCATTTTTTTTTTTGTTGGCGATATGAAGGGGGGAGGTGATATGGCTGAATTTTACTCTATTAATTTTTAGTTTCAATTTTGCCAGGGCAGTGGCCTGTACGGCCTACTCTTTATGATTTCCAACTGCCAAGGTGTCTTTAACGTGCGCAACGTGCACACGGGCCCTCCGAATTTTTCATCCTTATCCGAGAAGACTAGGCACTCGATCCTACCCCCCAATAGGATCAGGGACACAAAAATATGAGAAAAATCCCAATTTCCAACATGCCTGCACAGCCCGGGTTTCGAACCCGGGACCCTTGGCACGAGAGGCGACTTATTTTACTATATGTTAAATTATGGCACAAAAAAGAAAGACAGTTGTAATGTATGTTACAAAACCTCGTATAAGAAATAATAAAAAATCATGTCAATGAATCACTGTCAGTTTACAATTACTAACTTTGCAACAGCCTGTGTTCAAGGACCAATGATATGACAAGTGGAACAATCAGATAAAAAGTAAATGCTAAATGTTGATGAAGCATCAAATGGTATCCACATCCACCACTGAACAGAAATGAAAGCCAAAGCGTGAAGAAAAAGAACCATCTAGAAAAACCCTCATCAAAATGAAAACCTGCCTCGTCCAAACAGCCACGGCCACTGCACATCAACAGGTTCAAATACCAAGTTCACTAGAGGATTGGGCAGGAAAATGTTCATGTTTACATTTGTCAGACAATCAGGGAGACATGCAGACCAACGTAAAAGCTTTTCCGAGTAAATATGTGGACAAATATGTCAGGTGTCCTACCTAAATCCGTGAAATAAATGCCCGGCCCAGACAAACTTTGTCCTTAAAATAGAAGACATATCTAGCATCTCCTTGTCCTGGTAATCTCAAGAGTTACAAAATTTGGCTTTCTCCTTGAAGGACGAGGGAAAATGTACAAATTAACATTCAACTGTTATTATAAAATGTCATGTCACAATCCACATTACACAGAATTTGGTCATACTGGAGTAGATTTGTATTATTCAGAATGCTTCAATATTCAATGAGAGCACATCAATTTAACAGCATCCAGAACTTAAACTACCTGGGTCATCTCTACGAAGTTTCAACTTGACAATATCATCTGGTAACTCCAGTAAATGCATGGCATCCTCAGATGTACATGTGTCCAGTCGGACGTCATTAATGGCCAGCAGTTTGTCCCCAGGCTGGATAGAACCGGTTCTGGAAAGGATAACAATAAAATAACACAGTGTACAAAACCAAACTTAAGATGCACATAATTCACATTTTTTTTCCTGTCACTAAAATACTTTATGAGCAGCGTTCAACTTGAACGACTTTTAATGTTTTTTTATATCTGTCTAAATAGCAGCATTTCCAATCTTTCCATTGTTGGCAATAACTAAAGTTACACAATCAGGACACATAAACATCACTTACAGTCTATTCACATTGTGAATTATCTTGTTTTTTCCGCAAGCAAAACTGAGTACATGTACATAACATCTGTGTGTAAACTTCAGAAAAGTTTGATACACTGATAAAAATAATTAAACAGATAATGTCTTTCCCTGCAAGCTGTGCAAGAGTAGATTCTCATCTTCATCTTCTTCATCTCTTTGCTAAAAATCAACTGCAATGTGGCAATAATCAACTTCCCTGAAGTTTCAAACTCCAAATTGTTACAATTTCAGTGAGAATAACTGAAGTTTGGTGTACAGATAACTGATGAATATTGAGAAAACTGTGTGAAATGGTGACTGACCTGTGTGCGACACTTCCTCGTCTGACGTCTGAGATAAACAAAGAATCTCTACAGGCCTTGCCTGATGGAGTGGCTATAGATAAAAACATACAGGTCATGACATGATCATTCTGAATGTAAGAACAAGAATGTCTGACTCTCTAACACATAGTTGGTCACATATTGTTACAAATACTGGTATGGCACAAGTATATGATCTACAAGGACAATGCGTCTCCACAAGTCACAAGAAGGTGGCACTGAAGCTGTTCAAAATTTCTGATTAACTGACGGACCATGACACTGTGACTAACAAATAATACTGACTGCACTTAGATATCTGACATCAACATTTGAATGTGTCCAATTTGATTGTGTTCAATCTTCCTGCTGTCAAGCTAAAACCTCAAAAAAAAACCACCCACCTCACTTTCAGACATTCAATAAAAAGAACTTGACCCCCCCCCCCCCCCCCTCTCTCTGAAAGTTGTAAACACCACAGATGTAATAAAACTTACCATGGACAGTGATCCCCGTATCTCCAGCTTTCTTGGCCAGTTTGACAATGTAAGTGCCAGAACTTGGAGTCACGGATTCTGTACACATAAAAAATATTAATGGTGATTTTTTTTTGTTTTTTTTTAATCTTCAGACTTATCATTGCTGTTATTTCATAGACATTGGTGCTCCACGCTCAGATCTCAAGAAATAATCCTTTATCATGCACAAAGTTTTAACTTTAGGCTGTTGCATGACATAGAAGAGAATGACAACAAATATCACAGACATTCAACCCTCTGACAACCAGATATCTAATGGTGCCCACGGCCGGACAAGACAAATGTGGTTTTTCATCAGGTTTGACACAAGGAAGAAAAATAGACATTGTTTTAGCTAAGCTTAAACTTTAAAATGTATGGTCTACATCCTGTCAGAGGCTAAAACAGAGCACAAAATTTCATCAGGTCAGCCAAAAAATAGAAAAACTAATGTTGGCTTATCCCCCCTGCAAGAGTGGCTCTTGGCTCACCTGTGACATCAAACTCCACCAGCAGCACACACCGAGGCCGAGATTCCCGCAGGAAATGGTTGACTTCTTCCATTGTTCTGTCCACCGTCTCCACACCATTGACAGCCAGAATTCTGTCCCCTTCCTGCAATGCTCCGGACCTAAATGGACGGATGGGGACAAAATGACACAGCAGGTAAAATATTTTTTACTTGGTCTGGATGCTGAAGTTTAGCAGGGAAATGAATAAATTCTGATTACACTTTAAGCACATTTTTTTCTTTGTCTAAATAAACACAACAACTTTTTTTGCTATAATCTGACCCACACACACAATATTCTTTAAGTTTATTTTTTATTTCATTCATACAGACAATTTGAAGCACTTAGAAGCAATGGTCACTAGAACAAAAAAGACATGAGATAACAAATGCCAGTCCCTGTCAGCTTAAGATTTGACTCCACTGATGGAATTTTTCCCTCCTTTTGCCTTTCATGATCAACTTTGCCGTGTCCATTCACAAAAAGGGACATAATACAACATTTCTCTGGTCAATGTCAATTGTCATTTTTGTGATTGTGACATCCAGTGACATCATGTTTGATCAGGTTCTCCATCAAGCATCAAAGTGTGTTTGGGGAATGAATGAACATTTTGTAGATTTAGATGCAGTCACTGCCTGGCTGTTCTGATGATTTTATAGAAAAGATATGCCAGAAACCTGCATTCTAGCCAGTCTACCTACATCTCTGCCGCACTCCGGGGCTCAATGAAAGTTATGGTGGGTGGGTGAGACAGTGGGGCTGTGGCAAACACTCCACCCTTCAGGCTGATGCCCAAACCCTTGTGGTCAGCAAACAGGATGACCTCCACCGTCTCTGTATGACACACTTGGTTGTTGGCACTCAACACTGAGGCACTGGACGATGCTATAGACACTGGAACAAAATAGAGCAAAGGTCAATGATAGGAGATGGCAGGACAGGGTAGAGGGGTGGGGGTATCAACAAAGTGTATCACAATACTGTAATTAACAATTACCTGGGGGAGAGGTTTTTTTTGTTGTTTTTTTCCCTCTGCGGCATGGAGCATGTTTAGCCATAATGCATTTCCATTGTGTTCATAAAGTCTTAACTGAATCATTTCTCATTTCATTAAACAGTAAAGGCAGTGATGAACTGGGACAACAATCAGCGTAACAGACATGAGGAGGTAACGACACAAAATCAATGTAACATGTTCATACAGCTACGCAAGTCACACAAACTAATGTGTTGTGAATCTCAAAATATCAGATTTTTTATTGTAGCCAATTCACACCAAAATGTCAGCAATCATTTTCTATTCACAGAATTGGTCAATTTTTGTCCCAACCGTCATCTAGCTCAATGTTCTCCACCTGGGTCACTGCAACATATTACTGATTTTGTGCTGTCACCTGGAATGTCACTGAGAAACTTACTGCAAGACGTAGCTCGACGCTCGGGTCCATGGGACCAACCGTTTCGTTTTCTCATGTTCAATGTGCCAAACTGTGTGGTTCCCACTGAGACAGTAGAGTTGTCAGCAAAGCTATGGAGATGGTTGCTGCCCCCTGCACCAGCGCGGTGATCACTGCTGGCATTGCTGTAGCCACTGATGGTGCTGCTTTTGGTGGTGATGGGGTGGTGGTGGTGGTGCAGGGGGAGGTTGGAGTAAATAGAGTTGGAATGGGGGAGGACTGGGAGGGCATGAGAGGAGATGGAAGAACCCATTGCTGGGGGAGGGGTATGAGAAGTTTTGGTTAGTGCACAATAGATCTATGTGTACACAGCACTGACCTATCTGTGACAGGTCTGGCGAGTTAATTATTCAAGAATTTTAAACAAGCATTGACTGCAGTTCCTTTAGCAATAAATGATTTCACTGGAGACATTACAGATTTAGGTCATGTCTATGGCTGTGGTTGAAGTGGACCAGTCACCACTTAGTGTCTTAACTTGTCTTTCTGTGTCTAAATATCAGATACTGAACATAATGTCAATGAAATTTGTTCTGTTAAAATCTGCAAAGTTTATCTTTTATAATATTCGTTGGTGTAAGTTTTTAATAAAACTAAATGCTGTGCAGTATCTAATTAGAACATTTTTATTTGTAAAAGTTTTTCTCTATTAGTGTATGGAATAATCTCCATTGCCGAAGCCAATCTGTACTTACAATTTCTGACTAGAATGTCTCTATTTGCACAATGTTCTAGATGTGTGAAGGGTATAATCTCCAACTGGACGCTGTGTTCTGTCCCAGACTTGAGAAGTTGACTGGCCTCAGCCACTGACATGGACTCCACACTAGCGCCATCTATGGACATGATCAGATCGCCAAGATGCAGCGCTCCACTCCTGGGGACATCAGGACACACATCATGGCAGGGCAAAGTAAAAAGAGAGAGAGAGAGAGAGAGAAAAAAAAGAAAATCAAAGTTACAGATAAAAGTCTTTCATTACAAATTCCTGGACAAAAATGCTTGGTCAGGCTGAGCGTCAGACAGTCTGGTGTATCTCACATTTTCTACTTTTACATCTGGAAAATTTGTTGTTTTTTTCAATTTTTCTGACTTTTAAGACTTGTGACTGTCTAGATCAGACATGGGAAACCTTTCGCAATAAGTAAGGGTCAGACCTGAAAAATGTGAGGATACAGAGGGTTGCCCCGTCTAGTCTAGAACGAGGAATCTTTGTTGAATTTGTGCTTGAAAATGAAACGAATTCTGGACATTCACAAGCATTCTAAACACACAAACACACAATCCTTTCTACAGCCTAGACAAATATGTTGCTCTGTCAGGTTTAAGAAGCCATCAACTCTCATTGAGCATTGTCCACACAATGAAGAGGTTTACTGTACCAGGCTTGTGGTTCACTGCATCAACTACATCTAGACATGGCCTGACATTAGTACAAGAACAAAGCAACAAACTACAGACACATACACACACATCTCTTTGTCCCATCAGTGAAACACTTACCGATCTCCAATACTCATGGGCTGGACAGCGTCCACACAGATACAGGACTTGCCATCGTGCACACTCTGGGATAACGTAATGCCCAATCCTGACCCTGGCGAGCGGTCAATCTCAATCAACAACGGTCCTGAAGCATGTTCTACAGCATCTGACAACAAAGGGACAACTCAGCTACAACACAAGTTTTGTCTGTAATTATTGCAGCGTGACGTGTGTGCAGTTTTTGCTAGTCAAGCCGGGTCATTAATCAAATTGGTGGTGAGGAATGTCACACTGGCTGGGGCAGAACTCGGGGATTGGGTGTGCTTTCTGTCTGTAGGCTAGCGCAACAATAACTTGATAAATCTTATGTAAAAGTTACTGAGTCAACAGGACTGGGAGAGAGGACAGAAGGAAAAAGCTGATGTAGAGCAAGATAGACAGAATTGTCTCTCTACCTAGTGATGACATGAAATGGCAAGATGAAAAGTTGCTGATGTTGTCTAGATGAAGGATCGGAGTGCATGCAGTTTACTCGGGGAAACAGAAGGCAGCGAGGACAGACATAAAATAGATACAGATACAAAATGAGAAGATTTTGACAGCCAGCGTAAATTTCAGTTGGTCACTGGGGACCCTCGGGGTAATGACTGAGCAGGTCAATGTCCTGGGTGGGACCAGACTAGACCTGCTCTGTCTGTGTGTGGATTGATGGACTATGTAAACACGGGTGTAAGTATAGCAGTGCACAGCAGTGTATGTGAGTATGGTAGGCTAACTACATAAATGTCTGCACATAATAAAATTATGACTACTGAGTTCATACACACATGGGATTACTATTTATCAGACCACGTAATGAGTCTCACTGTTCCAGGGGCAGATGGAGAAAAAAAGGAAGGAAACTATGTGGAAGACAACAAAATGTGAGAGAGAGAGAGAGAGAGAGAGAGAGAGAGAGAGAGAGAGAGAGAGAGAGAGAGGAGAGAGAGAGAGGAGAGAGAGAGAGAGAGAGAGAGAGGAGAGAGAGAGAGAGAGAGAGAGAGGAGAGAGAGAGAGAGAGAGAGGAGAGAGAGAGAGAGAGAGAGAGAGAGAGAGAGAGAGAGAGAGAAAGGAGAGAGAGAGAGAGGAGAGAGAGGAGAGAGGAGAGAGAGAGAGAGAGAGAGAGAGAGAGAGAACAGAGAAGAACAATGTAGAAGAGGATATCAGTACTGGCTGTGAGAGCAAATCTACTTAATGTCAGAGTTTGGATTGTCTCTGGTTGATGAATGAAAGATGCACACACACAAGGGAGGGGGGGGGGGGTGTGTAATCAATGCCTGGACTGGAGAGGTCACAGGTTGTCTCTACTGTAGCTCACACAGGTATGAGGATGGTATGAGTGGAGGGGGGGGACAGAACGAGAGAAAAAAAAGGAAATGAATAAACTGAAAAGGCAAGGAAATTGGCCACACCCACTGCAATAAATACAATCTATGTGTCTATGAATGCAGACAAGAGCTGGAATGAAAAGGAAGAACAGAGTAGGATTGAAAGATAAAATAAAGAGCGAGAAAATGAGGCAATAATGGCATCAAGTGTACGGCAACAGCTGGGCCACCCGGGGTGAATAGAATGTTGCAGTGATTGTGTGTGAGGTTGTGTGTGAGACTGTGTGTGAGGTTGTGTGTGAGATTGTGTGAGGAGATAACAAATGTGTGATAAAACCCCACAGATCATCTGATAATCCGGCTGTGTGAGAGAAACCTCAGCCACTGATGGCAATGTATTCTACAGTCTAACTTGCAACATGAAAATGTTCTGAGACCAGAATAGATGAGGAGGTCAATCAAGTTGAAACTCTTCATTTAGATTTTGAACTATCTGCCTCACACCTGTCTAGACATTTTATACCTTTACAATAAGATTTCTTTCAGACATTTCAACAGAGTAAAAACATCCACAGGAATGTGACTGTGGACATTTTTAGTAAGCGAACATCTGTTGTAACCCTCAGGTACTGTGATCTTTCAGTTAAAATCTCAGACACGTGGCTTTGGTCAGACAGGTGGACACAGATAGGTGTTTGTCTCACAAATCTCTAGTTCTATACCTCTCTATCTATCTTCCTCTCTATCTATCTTTCTGCATCTGTGTACATGATATGCTGGCATACCTGCATGTCGTGTGTGCATGTGTATGTGTGTGAGCACATGATGTGCAAATGTCTGTATGTGTGTACAAGTGGGATAATTGTTTAGATAAATAATATTTGAACATGCACCCTCACCCCTTGCTCTCTCACTTCTACTTACAGCCAGAGTTCCCAGAATTCAGCAGGATAAGACAAACTTACCCATGACAGCTACGTCATATGACATTGTGAATGTCGCCGTCACATCACATTGGGTAAACAGGCTGAGTGTCTCCGTCAGGCTCAGATGTGTCACTTTGTAGCCATTGATGGCCAGGACTCGATCTCCAACATGGATGCTGCCCTCTCTGGACAAAACATCAGAACAAATCAAGTTATATATTTAACCGTGGAGACACGACTTGTGGACACGTGCTGATCCAGGACATCAGGGCATTTCACAAATATACGTATCTCCAGATCAGATAAAAGTCAGTTATGCCTTAAAATAACTTTAGACCAAATCCAGTGACAGATTTATTATGGCAGTGTCTCACAACAAATGAATGGATGCAAAAAGTCTAAGGCAAAAGTGGAAAAGTAGCCTTAGAGTTTACCTTTTACTTTCCTTAGTTCTTTAAGGTTAGTTACCCACAGTACCCAAATAGTTGACCAAACCGCACTGGATATTCTGAAAATGCAATAATTATACCACTATTTTTTTCGCAACCAGAAGAACTTTTGGATACACATATTCCACCTGTCGTCAGTAGAATGCATAGACATAAAAGGAGAGTGACCGCGTAAAAGAAAACAGACCTATCAGCTGGACCTCCGTGTCTGATGGCCACTACGGTGAGGGGGTGGGCTCGCATTTTCTCCACAATCATCCCTCCTCTCAGTGACAGACCAAACCCTGACAGTTCCTTGTCCAATATGACGTCATAAACTTTACTGTGGACGTTGCCGCAGTTGGCACCTGTCACAAATACAAGAGGGGCATGTTGGCATCAGACTTTTCACCATTTCTCATATTTCTCAAACTACAGACACATACACACACATCTCTTTGTCCCATCAGTGAAACACTTACCGATCTCCAGGGTTCCTGTGAGCTGGTCGCTACTGGTAAACACACTTTGATAGAATCAGCAACTAAAAGTGTTTTGATGTACTCAGAACCACTGACCCTGGGACTGGTTTGACTGTTCTGAAACTGTTAGAAATTCTCTTCAAAAAGTCCCAGGAAGGATCACAATGAACTATGCAGAAAGTTGTTTATTCAGCTGACAATTGTGTCATAGCTCAGTATAAAATTGATAATTAGGTCTAAATCTTTCCAGTCACTTTGCCTTGATGACTGTTTGTGCTCCTAAAAACCTAGATCCAGTTTTAACTTTGGGGGTTGGGTGATGGTGGGTGACAGCCAAGGCAATGGCTGCTTCTCAAATCCATTAGATCACAGCTTCAAATATATCCATTAGTTAACAGCTACAAACACATCATCATTGAGAAAGTTATCACCAACTTGAGAAAGGACCAAAACTGATTATACCTGTCTCAGGGATCTCGTACTCCACTTCCAGGGTGACCTCAGTCCCAGCATTCTTCAGCAGATTGATGATCTCCTCATGCCGAAGGTTTGCAGTTCGAATCCCATTGACAGACACAATGTAGTCGCCTACTATCAAGGCATCACATCTGTGGTGAGATGTAAATTCATTTTGACTGTGAGACAAATGTTTGGCTCAATATCAAATGACACAATAACTTGATGAACCCAACAGAAACCAAGAGTTAATCTTCTCATCTGATCAAATGTTCAATCTATCACACCTAAAGACATAAGCTTAAGCTTAAATACAAAGAAATCACTGGATGAAAAAAATGGGGGAAAAAAAACAGTGTCAATGATTTTTAGTGTGGTGCCAGCAGTTACAGGAACAGGAGATTGGCTGAGGGTGAGTACTCAGAAATGTTGGAGTGACTGAAAAATGAGTGAATTTGGATTTGATGTGTATTTATATATGTGTGAGCAGTAAATAAAGATGAGTACATGAAGGTGTCAGGAACACAATCTTACCTGTGTGCAATACTTCCTGGTCTCAGGTTGGACACCTGTGGCCTCTGACCTTTGTCCACTCCACCTATGAAATACACAAAATTACAGCTGGAGTGAAGGAGAGGTCGAGTTTAAGTTTGAGTTTAAGTTTAGAGAAAGCACATCCACATTACACACTGACTGTCCTACAGTTGGCCTGATGGACACACTGACCTATGTGCCCACTCCTCATCATTTGACTGAACTTCCCTTGTGTCTCACACTACAGCCCTACTTGATGTCTTTGCACTGATTAGCTGAGCTTGAGTTCAACTTTCTCATACAGAAATATTCTTGACATTTCAAAAGGAAATAAGTGGCAATCTACATATGTGAAGTAACTGCTGAACAAGCCCAGTGATGATGTAAGAAGTTTCCCTGCCCTGACAGAAGGCCAGTCTTCAAAACCGCCGGACTGTTTGAGGGTCATTTCAAATATAGAGATGCTTTTTGACTGGACAAACCACAACAACATACTGTCTAGAAGGTTGGGGGGGGGGGGCACAGGAGAGCTTATTGTGCTCATCCTATTCTGGTCCGTCATACACGGGTGGTCGCCAGCATACACGGGTGGTCGCCAGCATACACGGGTGGTCGCCAGCATACACGGGTGGTCGCCAGCATACACGGGTGGTCGCCAGCATACACGGGTGGTCGCCAGCATACACGGGTGGTCGCCAGCATACACGGGTGGTCGCCAGCATACACGGGTGGTCGCCAGACCCCTCCTCCACGCCGTCCCTCAAGGGGGACAACCAACAGACAAGTTTAGCATCGGCGACCCAATCCTTTGTTCTAACCCCCCCCCCCCCCAAAACCCCCATCTCTATCACTTTCTATCCACAATTTGTACTAATCTGCACACTCAAAACACATCGGGGGGGGGGGGGGGAGGGGGGAAGAGAGGCTGAAGGTGAGCAAGATTGTGGCGCAGACCAGTTCAAACTATATTTGCTGTAGCTGATCCTGACAGACAATCGTGTCTTTCCCCATTTCTTATTCCGCTGCGGTTTCCGGGGGGAGGGGGTGGGGACAGTAGAAAGTCGCTGGCGTCAACATCATCTCGCAGCTACTGAACAACAACCCAAGGATTTACTCACTGATGCGGGTATGATAGGCAGCCCTGATAGAAGACCCCGGACATACTAGTGCACAACTTGCAGATGTAGAACACACTACAATTTATACTCCTCAACTACGGAGGTCACAAAGAACATTGCTGGGTTGCGTACGTGATCAAACTGGATGTAACTGGGGGGGGGGGGGTGTGTCACCCCATGAAATTAATGAATTATCCCTCATGGCAACACGTGCGTGCAGCTGACTATTTAACAGGGCCTATCACTGACGCGTTTCATTCAAGTTTAGTTTAACGCAGGATTAATTATTAATTTTTTTTATCTCAAAGTCATTAATTTTCATCTCAAGCTGTCTCTCTCTTTTCATCTCTCTTGCAAATGTTTTATTTATCTCTCTCCTTCAACTTTCTGTCCATCATACACTGAGCTATCCGAGATATATTATGACCGATTTGTGTTAAACAAAAATGACTAAATGTTCCCCAATAGCTGCAGCACTTACACACAGCTGTCCAAATTGGAATGCACATTTAAAAAAGCCGACTCGACACGAAAGGCCACGCTCGACACCCTTCAATCTCCAGATTTAGAGAGTTATTTAAACTTCTGGCTGTTTTTGTTTTGTTTTTTCCTCTGTGTGCAAAAGTTAATGCACATTTCATGTTTAATTGTTGTTTTTGTTATTTAAAAACATGATGTGGATCAAGTTGCCGAGGTGAGCAAATTTTGTCAGCTCAGCCGTAGCTGGGCCCTTGTGTTTGTCTACCAGATTTTGCACTCTTTCCCCACAGTGACGGCAGCTCACATCACCACAATATGTTACAACAGTTTGTCCCACACATAACAGCAACTGTGTGCTGGAGAATGTGACCCACTGACACAAAGTTAGTGTTTGTTGTTTTTTTTTTTTTTTTCTACTGCTTTGAGTGCACATTCCAATCTCTCCTCCTCTCGAAGGCCACAAATATCCACCGCCATATCACAGGCCGACTGAAGCTGTTACCGCGACATCAAACACTTTGGGTGCTGGTGTTTTCCCCTTGAATCCACTGCAATACAGACATTTGAATGGCCGCCAGCTGCTGCTCTACAGTATCTATATCTTTGGATTTTCTTCATTGAACACTCGCCGCTGATCTCAGTGCTGATAAACCCTTCTGGTGGAAGTCTCTTCAGGATCTCTCTCTCTCTGTCTCTCTCCCTCTCCTCTCGCTCGGTCTCTCTCTCTCTCTTCCTCGTTTCCCTATACAAACCATGAGTGTGTGTCTGTGCGCATGTATCCCAGCCAAACGACCTGCAAATTTCATTTGACCTACACGGAGAGAGTGACGGGCCCAAGATGAGTTCAAAATTCTGGAACATGGAAATTCTGACATTGTAACGAGCAGTGAAACACGACACACACAGGCGGGTGTGAACATTTCATACTAATTACTTCTAGACATTCTTCACGCTACATACTCATTTTTCCATATTCCCTGTTGGTAGACAGCGCCAGTATCTCTCTACAGAAGATCTGAATATTTTGGGGTTTGACGCGTGCAATGTCAGACATCCCATCCTATGTCGGAAGTCTCAAGACTTCAGATTCTGCACTTTTTATTGTCTCTGCGGTCAAGCCTCAAGTTCTGTAGTTTTGCCAGTTAAGTGGACCGACCACAGATTTGAGGGTTCTGTTTTATTATAATGACCGCACAATTTAGCAAATACATCTTTTTTTTCATTTTTTCGTTCTTGTTTCTTTTGCTACAAATTTGTCCGGTATGCCAGACTGCAGCCCGATGTCTGCTCGCTATTCATTCAACTTGAGCTGTTTGGTGGCCGTGGCATTCTCCACTCAACTACAGCCTTGAACTGGTTTCTATACGAATACCATGTGATAACATCCTCTTGTCAATATCATCATTACCGCTACCAGCGACAACACCACCACCAACATCGGCAGCGACAGCAGCTCGGGTTGTCGTGTTGCAACATTCACTCTCGCACCCCCCCCCCTCACACACACACAGACACAAATCAACACCAACAGCTCATGCACCGCCAACCATGACAGAGTTACACCGAAGACAAAGCAAGTGACAAACTTTTTTTTTTAAATGAATACCAAAGCGCCGGCCGATTTGGGTGTGTGGGGGGTATGGGGGGGGGATGAAAGAGTTTCGTCTATAATTGAAAAGAAGTAATTCTAGAAGAAAGATTGGTGGTAATGGTAGCTGAAAGCCACGCTGTACAAGAGTCGCTGTTGAGCTGTCTAACTATGGAGGATCTCTGGGTGTAGCATAGACACAAACTGGACATGTCGTGTACCTACCAGAGACGGTCAGTCCCAGACCACAGCCTTCCTTCTTCTGTAGATCTACCAGGACAACGCCACGACGATCCTCTGGAAAAACGGAAAAAAACAACAACAACATGATACAGGTTTACTCACATGGTCTCACAACAAATATAATAATTTCAATGCTACAGTCTTGAGTGATCTATATTATATCTTCTCTTTTATTTCTACAGTGATCTATCTTCTCTCAGTACTGGAAAGTTCTTTGCGTTTCTGTTTACCTTGCACCACGCGTCACCATGGCAACGAATCAAAAAAGAGTCTCGGTGTAATCACCAAATTGACCACACAAGTATACAGTGAATGAACCAAGTACAACTGAAAAATGTAAATGCCAAATGCCAAGTTGCCGGCGCATCCGACCCTGAGTTGACATTTGAAAGTTGTCACCCGACCAGGCCTGTCTCGCGCCCTACACGACTCCAGATCTGACCTTTGAACTTTTCGACGCGAAAGCATACAGCACAAACGTGACAGATCCAATGGACAGAATGCATGCAGTTATAGGACACTCAGTCTGGATCATGGAGAGGTAACGTTAACTGTCTCTCCTCCAGTTTACAGAGATTTGCATGCTTGCAAATACAGCAGGCCATGAACAGCACTGCAGTCACTCGACTTGACGATCTAGTTCGAATGCCTTTGGACATTCCCAGTCCTCGAGACCGGGACCTTGTCTAGCACCGGGACCTTGTCTAGCACCGGGACCTTGTCTAGCACCGGGACCGTGTCTAGCACCGGGACCTTGTCTAGCACCGGGACCTTGTCTAGCACCGGGACCTTGTCTAGCACCGGGACCTTGTCTAGCACCTGGACCTTATCTAGTACCGGGACCTTACCGGGACGTTGTATAGCACCGGGACCTTGCCTACCGGGACCTCGTCTAGTACCGGGACCTCGTCTAGTACCGGGACCTCGTCTAGCACCGGGACCTCGTCTAGCACCGGGACCTCGTCTAGCACCGGGACCTCGTCTAGTACCGGGACTTTACCGGGACCTTGTCTAGCACCGGGACCTTGTCTAGTACCGGGACCTAGTCTAGTACCGGGATCTTACCGGGACCTTGTCTAGTACCGGGACCTTGTCTAGTACCGGGACCTTGTCTAGCACCGGGACCTTCTCTACCACCCACCGCCCCAGGTTACTGGAACCGTTGTCACAACAACAACAACAACATCATCCTCACACCTTCTCTCATGCCTAGCTACCCTTCCACTTCCAGCATGGTCTGAACGACAAAACTCGGGAGATAAAGAAAACTATCTACTGGAGTTCATTTCCATTCAATTCTCAAACGAATTTACAACAACACTATCTAGGTATAAAAACACAACAATAAAAAGGTACAATAATATAGGCCTTTTGTTGTTTTTTTGCTCAGGTCAATAATTAATTCGGCGCCAAGACCTCGCTATCTATGGGCAGCTCTGAGCCACATCGACTCACTCTCTGTGGACCTTCTCGTGGTGTGGGTTACCAGGGACGTCTGCTGGGTGGGGGCGGGAGGGAAGTGGGTTATTAGATCGGCCAGACGGCCACACTAAATCGGTCCCGGCCCACGAGATCATCAATACATCACATTCAGGGTCACGTCAGGCGCCAGCTGAAAGCGATTCTGTGCTCGGATTTATAATCTTTCCTGTCCAATTTTTCACAGAAAATTATTTTGTCTGCCTAGTCTATCCCTTGCCGCACCCACGCGCGCGCGCACGCAACAACACACACACTTACGACTGCTGGAACAAGCTCGGAATGTTTTTGAGTATGGGTCTGGGGGTGGGAGGGGTGGGGGTGGAAGGGAGGAGAGAGAAGAAACTCCATGTCAGACCCCGTCTTTCCTTCATTCTTATTTTCATTTCATTTTCTTCCTCTCCAATCCTTCTCGAAGCTGATCTTCCTGTCTTGTGTAGGTGTGAGTCTCTCTCTCTCTCTCTCTTTCTCTCTATCTGTCTTTCTTTCCCTCTGTCTGTCACTTCTGCGGTACACCTCCCCTTACCCAAACTCATTGATTATGTCTTCTAGTATCACCCACCTACACACACAGAGGCCAGCAGACAAACAGACAGACAGACAGACAGACTACGGGTACTCACCAGGAATGTCCTGCCCCGGGAAAGCTGTCTCCACTGAGGCGTGTGGCGTAATGCTGTAGTGCGGCGCATCTGTAATACACACAGAAAAAAATACCACAAGTCAATACCTAAACTGTGACATTTATGAATACATGTACATCTCCACATTTCTCATAGTCATACACTTTCTGCATAGTTACAACTTCCACACAGTAGAGATAAACATTTAGACATGTATGACTGAAAGAAAACGGAAGATCAAATCACAATGACCATGCCGAAACAGATTCATGGCGTACTTTGATGCCAGAAAACAAACGGACACGACAAACCTTTGTTGTTGTTGTTTTCACGGGAATTGGGGGGGGGGGGGGGGGAGGGCGCGCTCAGTGTGCATGTGGGGGGGGGGGGTCCCATGTTGTTTTTTACCGTCAGTCCCAACTATGTCTCAATAAAACAACCAAAGGCCATTTGTGAGTGTGCATGAGAAAACCCGGTATAAGTCGCCAACATGACATTTTGAGTTCTGCACATATAATAAAAGACAAGACATTTCTGATAAATTGAAGACAATGAGCCCCCTAAAACAAGATTTTGAGAAAACGGCATTTAATCGTATTAGTGGCCATAGCTAATTGACCAAGTAATATTGGAGTGATTGCTGTTAGGAGACCGTAGTCTAATAACTAAGCAGTTATAGAGATCATAGTGAGTAGTGTTCACTGCTCATCTACAGTTTACCCTGTAACATGTCACGGTCCCCGAGCAACAGCCGAGTCGGAAGTTTTTGGATCTTGTTAGGAGGCCGTAGTCTAATTACAAAGCCGTTATAGAGATCATAGTGAGTAGTGTTCGCTGCTCGTCTACAGTTTACCCTGTAACATGCCACGGTCCCCTAAACAACAGCCAAGTTGGAGGTTTGTGTGTCGGACCCATATTTTCACTTCAAAGCCGTTTTTCTCAAAATCAGCTCTGCCGACTTATACCGGGTTTTCTCATGCACACTCACATTTGTTAGCTCCTCTACATGTATTTTATATCGATGCTACAAAAACAAAACTTGCCTGATGTGTACCAAGATCTACCCTTGCTTATAAGGCTCGAGTTGGCGTGAAATTTGGAAGATGTCTTCGTTTTGACTTGTACAAGATTCCTTTTTTACATTTGGGGATTTTGAAAATAGTTGTGTTTTTTCTTTTTTTTTTCAGTTTGCTTTGCTTCGCTGATTTCGCCTTTTTTCCAAGATCTCGTGACGTGATCACTTCCTGCTGGTGTTTACTATTAAACAAAATGCCCAAATCGCAGATTATTGCCATTTTTTTTTTTTCATGCTAACGGGGCGCGTCATTTACGCGCAGGGGGCTGGGGGGGGGGGGTGGGGGCGCCGAAAAAAAAAACCTAACGCAACGGGCAAGGCAGAGCAGATCCATCATAATCAGCAAGAACTGACACTAAACGTGTACATCCCGGGCAATGCCGGGTACCTCAGCTAGTTTATGTTTAATAGATTGACTTCAAATTTTTTCCTCTATCGTCAGCTTAGTCGTCGACAACATCATCATTGTGATGACATGTATATAAAGCAACATTCGATTTCTTTCTTCCCACTGGCCATTTGTTTATCTGGACTATCTGTCTTGCGTGTGTGTGTGCGTGCAGTATATCAAAATGTGTACATGGTTATGTA
This sequence comes from Onchidella celtica, assembly GCA_963931925.1. Classification (NCBI taxonomy): domain Eukaryota; kingdom Metazoa; phylum Mollusca; class Gastropoda; order Systellommatophora; family Onchidiidae; genus Onchidella; species Onchidella celtica. Next base: position 1,155,485 of record OZ007572.1, read on the forward strand.
CATCAACAGCTTACGTAAACTGGTTCTTTCTCATGGTCTACACGGATTCTTGCATTGCTGCACACACAGGCTTGACATGTAAACTTTAATACATACACACACATTCTCACACATACACATTCAACACGCGCACACACACACACACACACACACATGCGCGCACAAGATGGGTAAATGACTATACTACACGTTCTGTTGCTGGACTCAAGCACGCTGAAAACCACCCGAAGAGCGTGCGGGATGGAAGTGCAGAGGATACAGATCATTGCGGCTTTCCAATATCGTGTGGATTTATTGACTGCCGGCCTGACTGTGACAGTCGCTACTGGTGATAGTACAACATGGTAACTACAGCTTACTGAGGTGTGTGTGTGGGGGGGGGGTGGGGAAGCTTAGCGAGGCATTTAGGGTAAGCACGGCTTGTTGATGATTTACTGATCTGTAGATCCATCTCTCTGTCATCACGTATACAAGTGTGGCTTTTTTGTGTGGGTGTGGAAGGGGTATGGGGGGGGGGGGTGAAGAAGAAAAGGAAAACTGATCACAGAGCACTAGAGAGATGGGACAGAAAGCGGAAGACGATGAGAAAGTAAAATCAAGAAGACAAAAAAACAAAAAAACGAGAGACCGAAACAGACAGACGGCAAAATCTGCCATCAGAATGAGGTGAGAAAAACCAATGAAGACAACAGAAAATGTTAAGAGGAAGGAACTAAATGAGGAAACCAGAATGAATGAATGAAAGGTTTAGAAAGTGAATTTCTTAGAAAAAACAAACGGACGCGACCAAAGACACGAAATGTCGGAGTGAACGAGTAAAAAAAATTTTTTAATTAAAAGTAGAAGAGGATGGCTCTACAGACCAAGTTTTAGTGACGCAAGGGGCAACAGAGAATGAGAGAAGGTAGGAGATGGAGGAGCAGAGTGCGTGGCACAAAGAGTTCAGACAACCCACAGAAATGGAGCACACAAAAAAGGTGAGTACAAATCGATCTTACAGTCGGCCTGGAGACAGAAATGAGGTCAGGAAGTGTCAGACACATTAACTCTCACCGTGCGCTAACTAGGGCAAGTCGGAATCTCTTCTCACTTCATCTTAGCTTTGTTTTTTGGGTTGATTTCCCGCTGGGCGGGGTAATCGTTTGGTGGCATTCATGGGGGGAAGGGGGGCGGTAGGGCGGGGGGCACGCCCCGTGACTGTTGTAATGTCTTTTGTTTTATCAACGGGGAATAGGAATAGCCACTGATACAATAGTGTGGCAGACAAGAGAGAAGGTTGATAGATAGATAGATAGATAGATAGATAGATGGATAGATGGATAGATGGATAGATGGATAGATGGATAGATAGATGGATAGATGGATAGATAGATAGATAGATAGATAGATGGATAGATGGATAGATGGATGGATGGATGGATGGATGGATGGATGGATAGATAGATAGATAGATAGATAGATAGATAGATAGATAGATAGATAGATAGATAGATAGATAGATAGATAGATAGATAGATAGATAGATAGATAGATAGATAGATAGATAGCTAGATAGATAGATAGATAGATAGATAGATAGATAGATAGATAGATAGATAGATAGATGGATGGATGGATGGATGGATGGATGGATGGATGGATGGATGGATGGATGGATGGATGGATGGATGGATGGATGGATGGATAGATAGATAGATAGATAGACAGATCCCATAACAAAGACAGAGACAAAGCTTTGGATAGTTTATGAGCTCAGGTGTTGCGTCAGGTTGGCAAGATTAGCCCGACAATGTGTCAATCAAAAACTTGACAGCTGAAATCTTTAGAGTACCGGCTACCGCTGTACGGCAGTTCAGTTTTCAGACGGCCGGGACTGGAGAGAGATACAGCAGGTAGAGAACCAAGTGGATGTCTTGCAGTGCTGGAAGATAAAAGCGCCATGACTAAAGAGACCAGACCTACCGTGACGTCAAGGTGATGAAGATTTGGCTTAAAAAACTATTTTTGGAGTGTCCACTCAACGATTTTACTAACGAATTGGACCGCACTGAGGAGAGGGGTGGGGGGGGGGGGACAACAGCCATTAATTGAATAGACTAAATGGAGACCCAGTAGCCTAGTGCTGGATGAAAGTCTCCGACACACCAATGATGATGATCCATTCACGTCGTTGTGGTCAGTGGCATGGACAACCATTCATGTTTTGTTACAAGTAGGAAAATGACCATACTGCCAGAGAATATGTAGTGTTTAGTGAATACTGTAATGCCTTTTGTAATCCCCAGTCTGCGGGCCTGTGCACATAAGATGACTATCATATCAAATCTAATTAACATTAATCTTCAGCATCTCTGGGCTCTGAGAGAACTATAATTGATCAGCTGACAAAGTTGACACGGTGTCAGAGGTCACAGAATCTGCATGGTGACATGAACTAAGTATACAGGAATCCCTCACTGACGACAGCGCCCCACCCACTGCACCCACCCCCTCCCAATAAGTGGATTTCTCATTGCCCACTCCCAGACACTCAACATCACGAGACTCTGAACTGCATGTGAGTACGACAGTTAAAGAGTTTTGTCTCTGGTGTCAAGTCGTTTTCTCCTACTGGATCAGAGCTCTGTACCGGTACTGGACTCCCAGTTGTTCTACTGCTTGCTGCCTGTGCTAACCACATTCTACATGCTACAGTCCAGTCCAGGACTCTCCATGACAGTGGTACGGCGGTCCTCAAACTCTGACACACTGGGGCTCTCTCACCTCAGACGTACACAAGGGCGGTCACTGAACAAGACGTTTTCTTCTTCTTTGTTCCCCCGATGGGGATCAGGGACAGCTGATTGCTTTAAAGAATTTGGTACCTGTTCTACAACAGCTGAGGTGTCCTTTACCGGTGAGACAGCTACAGCGTGATATGGACAGCCAAATAAACTATTTGTACAGAATTTTGCTTCACATAATTATCCTGACTTGAATGACACGCAGGTCTGAGATATTTACAAGTCTGCAAAGTGGTATGTTTCGGTTCACATCCGGACTAGATCACAAAGAAAGATGCCCTGGCGTGGATCATTTGAGCTCTACCCCCCCCCCCCCCACTTAAAGACTACACAAATCTCGCATTCTCAAGAGTTCCCATACATGACGAGGCAGGAAGTCTCGTGCTCACTCATCACGCTCTGGAACTAAACAATGTAGACAAAGTGAGTCTTCCCCTATCCCCCCCCCCCCTTTTTCCGAAACATCAGCACTCACTTTGATCTGTGGGACAAGACCAGGACCGTGCACTCACTTTGATCTGTGGGACAAGACCAGGACCGTGCACTCACTTTGATCTGTGGGACAAGACCAGGACCGTGCACTCACTTTGATCTGTGGGACAAGACCAGGACCGTGCACTCACTTTGATCTGTGGGACAAGACCAGGACCGTGCACTCATGTACCTTCAATTTCTTCCATCCCCCCATCATTTTCCATTTTCCTCCCGACCTTTCTATGCCTTCACCCCTGCTCGCAACGCCAGCAATGCAAATGCCTCTAGGCTAGAAAGGCACGCACTTGACAATCTCTGTACTCACTACGCATATACACAAATGTTTTAAGGTTGCTTGCACTGTGACGTCACAGCACAGCCCCCGGGGGAGGGGGGGGGGGAGGGGTGAAATTGCTTCAGAGTGATCAAGGACAGGAAATGTTTGTTGCCGCAGGTCCTTGATTTCATCTCCATAAAGAACAGAACACAGATATCTTACAGCTTTACCGCGACGTTTTACCTGTTTCTGTGGCACTAGATGGTAGATACACGACACAGCTTTGGCGGATTTTCTTTTTTGGGGTGGGGGGTGGGGGTGGTAGGAGACATAACTTTAAAGGTTTTGCAGGAAATCTCCAAGGCCAAGGTCACAGTTCGGAGGCCCCAGATTGTCCATGCCGGCCACCCGCCGCCGACACCAGACCTGTTAATCACGGTCATCAAGAGATTTATACATGGTGTAATCTGGAGTATCCAGGGAGATCTTTGGGAGTATCTAATCTTCTTACCTCCCTTGGTCGCCAGGCTGGAGTCACGAGTTACCAGCCCCTGTCTCCCACATACACAGTTATACCGCAATGGATAACCATCGACAAACTGAATGAGATCTGTACACACAAACGCTCAGGTGTCCAAAACAACCATCCCGCTGGGTCGGACAATGTGCCACATTTTTTATGTCACAAAGGCCATGGACAGAAATAGACAGGAACAAAAAATCATTCAAATGTAAATTTAGAATTTCAAATTATTTGCCAAACTTGAACACTTTTGCCCTTAAAAAAAAAAAAAAACTACAAATTTGTCCAATTCTCTGAGGTACCGCATGAAAGCTATCAGCACAATCTCCCGCATGAATGCTATCAGCACAATCTCCGTGCAATGCTATGTGAGACACACACGTCACACAGACAACAGAAACTCCCCAATCTCCATCTTGATAAACACGCGCGCCTATTCACCGTGGCTTCTTGCGTATCCAAAGGTTAATTAAATAGGTCACAGTCCCGGCATTCCATGTAAACAAAGGCTACATAGAACATTGTGTTGAATACTTCACTTTGCTATTACACTTAGCTAACCATCAAGAACATGAACAATGGCGCCAATTCATCAATTCATCATTACCTGTTGGTCCACCAGGCACGTGCGGATATTCCCTGAAAGTTTGCAGTTCTATCAGCTGGACAATCCCCGACATGGCGATCACTCAGTGATCTACGTCATCCACACCCGCCATCAATGACACAGTGTGAGAAAATCCACAGCAGTTGATGCTAGAAACTTGGAAACCGCTGGCCAAAACATGAAATTTGTGCCGTGACCTAGTTTCGATTGATCCAACATTTTATTCTCTTTAACTCATTTTTGCGTTCAATCAACACAAGAACGCGCGATTAAACGTTTCGCTTTAATTTTATAGTCTGGCGATTCGCTGAAAATCTTTGCTCACTCACAGCAAGCATTCCATTCGATCAGCACTCACACACGACAGCCTTTCCTGTCAGCACGCGACCCGGCGTCTGCATCAAAAACACGAGCATTATTGCTTGAATGAACTTCTCAATCCAATGTATGACAAAAATCTATTCATAGCTACCGCCCATATCAAAGCTTGTATTGATTTTATGTCTTTAAGGTCCTGCCCTTTATCATAAACGATTTCATATTTCAGCGGGCAAAACGCTCATTCGTTCCATTCTCGAGCCAACTACGCTGTTTCATTAGTTGTCCCTCTTTGTCAGCTCTTCAAGGTCTGTAATTTTAACTTTCGAAATAGAGAAACCGCTCAAATTCTCTTCCCTTCTCATCCCCACCCCTTGAAATGCCAGAGGAAAGGCTCGATGCAAACGTTCCTGAATAGTCTCGGTAACTACAGAATCGATCTAAGATGAATGGTTGACACAGATCAAAACTACTAACAAAAGAAAAGTGAATCTGATGCGCTCGGGACTCAGACAGATCTGACAATCCGTGTCACGCCTGAATACTTCCTGGACAGTCCATCAGGCGGGAGATGGAGAGTCCTGACTGTACAGCTGAGGCTGTCGGCGTTGTATCGATAATGAAAGGAATCCAGAAATGAAATGGATCCCACAATAATGCCAGCAGAGGGTGAGGATGGGAGGGCGGGGTAGGAATGCCGTGGGGGAGGAGAGGGAGGGAGAGAGAGAGAGAGAGAGAGAGAGAGAGAGAGAGAGAGGGAGATGTGCAGTTATTGGTTGACCGGGGCTGGGACCGTCGCCACACGGGAGAGGACAGGCTGTACGTGCAGACAAGAGAGAGAAATTGTCGAAAGGAGAACTAGAACACTCTGGTAGGCTGGAAGATACGCATGATGAGAATTTTTTTTTTATTGTAAACCACAGGTGAACAATTTGATGAGCGAATCGCCAGGAGAAAGAGCATTAAGTATAGGCAGGAAATGCTTCAATGCGCGACACGATCAGCACTTTCTGTCAACCGTTCCAGTAGGAAATTTTCAAGAGTTTAAGTTATTCACTGACCGGCCAACACAGATCGTGGACAAAGTAGTGGCTTTTCTCGCGCTCCAGCCCAACAAACAACGCAAGTACGACACGTTTTGTTTTTTTTTTAACCTATCCTGGACCAGACAATCATGCTTGAGTTTAAGCTGGATCTCCGGGATACACAGGGACAGACAGTCCGGATCCAGTAGACGGAACACACAGGCAGCCGCGCTACACATTACATTACATGCAGCATGTCTCGCTGACCACACAAGTGAACAATTTACCACTCTGGCTGCCTCACTGCAAACACTGCACTTTCAGCTCACATTTTTTGTATCTTTCCCAACAAAGAGAGCACAAGATCGTGGCCCACAGAACTGCAGTCTCTGCCTGGCAGCGCACGATGAACCAGCACACAAGAATGGTGATCTCACATGAACCACGTAACTAATCAGAGACGACAGGACACATACAGAGGTCTACCAGTCAATCACCTAATGGTCCCAGCTCTCATCACGTTAGTCCCCCCCCCCCCCAATTCACCACTATGCCGGTAATCCACTGCATTCACAACTGAAGAATTTGTCAACCATCATTCTAAACAATGTCGGTTATAGAACTATTTTAAGACCTAATGAACGGAATAATAACCAGTCAAATGCTGAAATGACAGAAATCCACCAGAGTTGCATCTCCAATTATTTCTGTAACATGCAAAACACAGGTCTTTCTGCTGTAGGAACAGTCATGCTGAAGGTTATACAGAAATTCACTGGGATGAATAAAAAATTGGATGTCCAATACATATCTCAACATCTCGCGAGAACACAATTTCGTGCCATGTAGTCTGTGATCGTTTTGGTCAGAAAATTACATGATTGTCTAATGTGTTCTGACCAGAATTAGTTCTTGATTATCCAGCAGTAAAATCTGTGCTGTCTTGACTTGACTAGACAACCCCATCGCTACCGCCACCCTCTCAGTTATCTATACTCCCTCCTGCCCACCCCCACCTCAACCAGCCTCCCTCACTCACCCCTCTTCTCATCCCTACGTGTAACATACCGCAGCTTCTTCTCACAACGATGAGAAACGTTGGCGCTGACCAAACGACAGAAACAACTGGTATGAGCAGATTGGTCACTCGTGGACAGAGATGTCAGGATATCCCTGCTGGTGGATTTGTGTACGGTGGCAACAGAGGTGGCAACAGAGGTGGCAACAGAGGCGGCAACGTAAGATATCTCTGGGCGGCAAACGGTTAATGGAGCGGAACCTGAGTGGTGTGAGCGCTTAGCAAGATGGCCGACAAAGGACGGTGTTATGCAAGACTAGATGGAGAGAAGATGCTGACAGCTCTAGGAGGTTCACTAATCACTAAGTCTTGGTGCTTGACACGCCGAGCTCAGATGGACAAGATAAAAGTTTGACTGTTTTTTCTATGATATAAAAAAAAACATGACATAATGAGTTTCTGGTTGTAATGAGTTTCTCGTTATAATGAGTTTCTGGATGTAATGAGTTTCTGGTTGTGATGAGTTTCTGGTTGTGAGTTTTTGGTTCCGCAAGTAGATAAATGATTATTAGTAGATAGTTTGTTATCATGACCGCACGCATGAGCAACAGTAAATAATAATAATAAAAAAATCACTTAAGCTTCAAGCCCGAACAGCCTCGCTTTTGATCGCGAGAATGACCTTTGGGTGAGCGCGCGGGGCACCAGGCACATCTACTCCTGTTTTAATGCTCACCATGACGACGTGATTATTGTCCCACGCGACCACAAGATGAACTTTTGACCTCGAGCGACTCAAAACATATTCAGCACAGCGCGTGCCGTTTAAATCTAACAAGATTGACGAACAGACAGACAAACAGAATCGGGAAGCCATCAAAACCTCCAGTGTGAAAGCCAAAAACTACGAACGCTCGGGCTGAACTGAATGTCGGCAACTGGCAGACGTGGACAGGTTAATGTATTTTGCAGGACCCGAGCAGACGATAACGACCATGCCAAGAAGGTGTTGGCGCTACTTTCCTGTCGTTTTTGACGGCTGCGAGTCGAAACTGTGCTGGTCAAATCAACGGACGAGTTTTAAATATCTATGCGGGGTCTATCACTTTTTTTTCTGATCGATCCTATCTGACACCTTCGTAGTTGATTCAGCTTCAATACAAATACAACTGAGCTACTTTACCGGAATCTGCCCAGGACAACATCTCGTACAGGCCAAAACTTCACAAGACTGCCATGGCAGTGTTGATACTGAAATGAATAAAAGACAAACAACAACAAACAAAAAAACCCGCCCAACGTTTTATGCGATAACCGAAACTTCATTTCTCGGCAGAGATCCGTGCCAGCGCAGTAGACACATCTATTTCTATATAATTTTGCCCGAGCTAACTTCAGAGATTCTCGGTTGTATGGATGTGAGGGATATCAGAGACGCACGAGCATTATCATGGTGCCAGTATCAAGTATTCGTGACAGTGATGAAGAAAATGTTCTTTTCGTTTCAAAAGGAGCTGTGTGAGATCATTCAACCTCCAAAGTGTACTTGTTGACTGACAGCTCATAATTACATTCTATGAACTTCAACAGGGGGGGGGGGGGGGGGGACAGGTACAAACTTAACACAAAGTCATTACCGGGAGATTTGGGGGAGGGATGGGGGTGGGGGGTTAAGAAGGTATGGGGGATACGATGAAAGACAAAAACACTGAGAAACAAGAACCATCTGACTAAAGGTCCGTCCATCATCTCTCTAGTTCAGCTGTTTCAATTTTTCAAGGGATTTGTTTGGCAGGCTGAAACTTGTAGCAGGTTAGAGGATGTGGGTTACACAGGTACCTTCAACACGCTTGACAAGCTGGTGGACAGGAGGATTCTGGAAGCGGGAGGGCTGAAACTGGAGGAGGGCGGGGACTGAGAAAGGGGTGGGGGGGGGGGGTAACAAGGTCAACAGAGGGTAAAAGTTAAATGAGTGAAAGCGGAGAGAAGGAGAGAGAAACAGAGAAGGGAGAGGGACACAGACACAGAGAGAGAGAAAGTCACAGAGAGAGGGTCAGAGACAAACAGGCAAAGAGGAGGGGGCAAGAGAAAGAAAGAGAGAGAGAGAGAGGGAAAGAAAGAGAGAGAGAGAGAGAGAGAGAGAGAAAGAGAGAGAGAAGACCAATCACTGACCAACTAATGGACAATGTAACATTCTGTCAGCTGAGCACGAAACGTCCTGACTTACCGTTCCTGTCACCAAAGCAGCCACAAAGTCTCATGGTGTTTGTCCTTCAGACGTCACATCCATTGTTAAAGTTTGTGTTTTATCCTTCACATGTAACGTCCACATTCAGACTTTCATCCGTTTTATTCCCAATTTCCTCTCAGCTTCAACAAACTCTTTATTTCACACACAGTAAACAAGTCCAGTCTTGTTCTTAAGTCCACAAAATTCCAAGAATAACGTTCTCCACAACCAGCTGTTGCTGCCACAGAACTGATCGTTGAATATTCAAAAGTAAGCCGATCATTACGGATCTAATACATCACTTTTTTTTTTAACGGGATTTCCCGATATGGCACATGTTCGATCAACAGTTGAAACTTCGAATTCAAAGAATGGATACGATTAAATATCTTAACACGTACCTGGTGTGAAAAGGAAAAAAAAAAAAAAAAGCAAAACTCTGACAATTCACAGCGTCCATACAAGTTAGGGAAATGTAACTGACGTTAAATAACTTATCTAATCTCTGCCAATATTTCAAAAATTGATTCCAACGAGAAACGAGCACCTGTAGAAATCTGTCAAACGGTTTCGCATCTCAGGAATACATGTAGCTCACTCATGTCAGGTCACATCAAAAAGCAAAACAGTGGATTTGGAATGGAAAAAATAAAAAGCAACGAGATATTGTGTTCCCGCTATACCGGATACACTTCCCATAGAGACAACTATCAGAAAAGGCCACAGACTTGCAATGAACCGGCCAAGTTTCCAGTAACTTCACTTCATTCGCCGACGGCCTAGATATTTACACTACTAGTAATCTACTCACACACAATAAAAAGCCATGCCAAAATGAATCTTCCTCACAGAAAAGACAACCCAGCAGGTGTCTCAGTGTCTGTGGTTCTGCATACGAGACTGTGACTGATGGTAGTGGTGATTTGGTCAAAGTGATTCCCACTCCAACGTGAAGTCACACGACAAATCAGTGGCTCAAAGTATGTGAGAATTTTTTTTTTTTTTAATGATGATGGGAAAAGCCAACTTGGTGGTAACACAATCCCATAATCTCAGGAAAGTTTCCATTTTGAACTACAATCCTTTAAGCAGAGTGAATGTGACGCCGCACAAACATCTGCAGTAACGACGACCGCCTGTCACAGTTTCAAATGTCTAGCTGACTAATCAAATCCATCCTGCTGCACTCTGCACAGACAACTGGCCAGATAACAGATACTCTCATTAGTGCCATCCAGGCATACAGAAACCAAATCGGAACGACAACACAAATGTGAACACTCAATAATTCACGATGGAAGCCAAGCAAACCCAAATACCAGAACTTAATGTCGATTTAATATTTCTTTTACTATTTCAGCGAGTCGGTTGTAAGTTCAGCCCTGTACAACACAGCAGTGGGTGGGCGACGAACCAAAAGTGACAGCTTGACTAAGTCAAACACAGCAGAAATGAACATTTTTTTCACGCCAGTTAAATCCACTCTTATGGGCTTGAAGCCAATCATGAACCAACACAAGTACAAAAACTCCAACATTTGCATGTGAAAGAGGAAGTTTATGTGGCCCTCTGGGGCGATTAGTGCCCCCCCCCCCTCCCCTTTCTATCTCTTAATGCGTCAATGTTTTTGAGTTCATGATGACATTTAGGTAACAGCTGCTGCTGGAGGACGCCATTTTTTTTCTTGTGGGTTTGACGTCTAATTCCATGCCAAGGGTTCTCAAGCGTTACAAGCTGCACATCCACACAGTGGCTGTACTATGTACTGTGTGATGTTGTACTGGCTGGCGCCCATCACAAACTGAACTGTGGCCAGAGGGTGGTGTCTCACCGCGGTGTTTCAATAAGTCGGCATGTTCGTCTCAATCAGTCTCATAGAGCGTGGATCTGTTAGGCAGAATGTCGGGGAATGTATCCTTCACTCAAAAGCTCAAACAGCCCAGTCTGGGCATGGCTACACCGGATTATCACCAAGACCAACATGCAGCACGCGCCATGGACAGACGCCAAAATATGAGTAAAGCGACAGAAATTTTGTCAAGGAATGACAAAGCCGAAGCTATGACAAGCCACCTATCCCAGCCACCGGCTAGCAAATCTCGTGACCTGACTGGTTCCAGCTGAGTCAGCTCCATGCAAGACGAACCTACATGTAGAGTCGAGGCCTTTGCCAGTATGAGAACCCCTGAGTCAGACTGTCCCCCCACCCTCACCCCCACTCCGATTGCAATACTCTTTTTACACTTTCGTTCATTCACCACAATCAGAATCTATTCAAGTGAAAACACAACATCATTTACACACACTCAGGTAAGCACTTTCTTATACATCCACAGTTTTCACGCACAGATCAATACGCTCAGGCATGTACTTATCTGGTCATCTCCTGTACAGCTCACACTGTGGGTACTTGCGTGCTTGTGTGTGTGTGTGTGTGTGTGTGTACTATTACGCTTTTTCTTTTTCCTATGAAAGAATTTACGACCGACAACAAACAATTATTACTGCAGCTTTATGGTTGAAACTCTATCGGGACGTGCTGATAACTTATACCCGTATACGATCTCTCTCTCTCTCTCTTTCGTTTTCTCTCTCTCTCTCTCCCTCTCTCTCTCTCTTTTTCTATCTCTCTCTCTATCTCTCTCTCTCTCTCTCACACTCAGCAATTTGTAGATAGGGAGATCTGACATCGTGTCATCCCGGTACACAAGTGATCTATCTCCCGTGACCGCATTTTGTTTTAGAAATTGGACTTCAAAGTTTGAGCTCCTTTAAACAAATAAACAAAACAAATCATAATAAATAAAAAGCCGGAAAAGTTGCGTGTTATCGCCTATTTATGGACAATGTACAGACTTGAAATTAACAGGAGATAGATCCGATGTCAAAATGAAGTCCATTGATGTCATGTATACAATTAGATCATTGCGAAAAGTAGACTCAGATCACTTTTACTTGTCGTGTGAGGTAGCGCTGCATTAGGCACATAATAATATGCATATCTCAGCTAGATTGTGTTCAAACTGAACTTCATTTTTTTTAAAAACTGTCTGAAGGCATCAACTCGTGTATTCCTCTGGCCCGGACTCCGGGCAAACAGAGCACAGTCAATCATCCTTGTCTACAGTTACAGCAGCCAACAGCTAAAGACTGAAATGTTATCTACAGTACAGCTAAAGACTGAAATGTTATCTACAGTACAGCTAAAGACTGAAATGTTATCGACAGTACAGCTAAAGAATGAAATGTTATCTACAGTACAGCTAAAGACTGAAATGTTATCTACAGTACAGCTAAAGACTGAAATGTTATCTACAGTACAGCTAAAGACTGAAATGTTATCTATAGTACAGCTAAGGACTGAAATGTTATCTATAGTACAGCTAAAGACTGAAATGTTATCTACAGTACAGCTAAAGACTGAAATGTTATCTACAGTACAGCTAAAGACTGAAATGTTATCTACAGTACAGCTAAAGACTGAAATGTTATCTATAGTACAGCTAAAGACTGAAATGTTATCTATAGTACAGCTAAAGACTGAAATGTTATCTACAGTACAGATAAAGACTGAAATGTTATCTATAGTACAGCTAAAGACTGAAATGTTATCTACAGTACAGCTAAAGACTGAAATGTTATCTATAGTACAGCTAAAGACTGAAATGTTATCTACAGTACAGCTAACGATTGAAATGTTATCGACAGTATAGCTAAAGACTGAAATGTTATCTATAGCACAGCTAAAGACTGAAATGTTATCTACAGTACAGATAAAGACTGAAATGTTATCTATAGTACAGCTAAAGGCTGAAATGTTATCTACAGTACAGCTAAAGACTGAAATGTTATCTATAGTACAGCTAAAGACTGAAATGTTATCTACAGTACAGCTAAAGACTGAAATGTTATCTACAGTACAGCTAACGATTGAAATGTTATCGACAGTACAGCTAAAGACTGAAATGTTATCTACAGTACAGCTAAAGACTGAAATGTTATCTATAGTACAGCTAAAGACTGAAATGTTATCTACAGTACACATAAAGACTGAAATGTTATCTATAGTACAGCTAAAGACTGAAATGTTATCTACAGTACAGATAAAGACTGAAATGTTATCTACAGTACAGCTAAAGACTGAAATGTTATCTATAGTACAGCTAAAGACTGAAATGTTATCTACAGTACAGCTAACGATTGAAATGTTATCTACAGTACAGCTAAAGACTGAAATGTTATCTACAGTACAGCTAAAGACTGAAATGTTATCTACAGTACAGCTAAAGACTGAAATGTTATCTATAGTACAGCTAAAGACTGAAATGTTATCTACTGTACAGCTAAAGACTGAAATGTTATCTATAGTACAGCTAAAGACTGAAATGTTATCTATAGTACAGCTAAAGACTGAAATGTTATCTACAGTACAGCTAAAGACTGAAATGTTATCTATAGTGCAGCCAAAGACTAAAATGTTATCTACAGTACAGCTAAAGACTGAAATGTTATCTATAGTACAGCTAAAAACTGAAATGTTATCTACAGTACAGCTAAAGACTGAAATGTTATCTATAGTACAGCTAAAGACTGAAATGTTATCTACAGTACAGCTAAAGACTGAAATGTTATCTACAGTACAGATAAAGACTGAAATGTTATCTACAGTACAGCTAAAGACTGAAATGTTATCTACAGTACAGCTAAAGACTGAAATGTTATCTACAGTACAGCTAACGATTGAAATGTTATCAGATGAAAAAAACATGTTTTACAACAAGAATTTCATCCAGAGTTACCCGTCCTTAAATATGAAGATTTGTCTGCTCCTCTTCAAAAAAAAACAACAACATTTGCCACAGTTCTGGCGCCATCTCAATAACTTGCATCCATTGGGATAAAACACGGGGATAATAAAACTAAATAAATAAATGTTTGCTTCCCCAAGAACGGCCATTAATGCCTTGAAACCTGGTTAATGCCTTTCCTTTAGCGCTATCCTCTACGTTATCTACAGCTCTTCTTCCGCCCGACGGCGGGGACATCAAAATAGCGAGTCTTAAAACTGACGTCAGCATGAATTTATCACTCACTTTGATGTTATGTCGGAGATTCCTATAAAACTGCAGCAATCATTCCGTCAGTGTGAACTCCCAGCAAGAGTGCACGTGGCGAAAGGTAACAAAATGTGGCTCTCATCCCCTACCCCTCTCACTCACTCCGCGTGTGTGAAGCGTTTGATTTCAAATGTACGTTATTGCATTTGGTTTTAATGCTGCCAACAATCGTAAATTACTTACATTAATTTTACCAGAGGGCAAATTATCTAGGTTTGTGAGAGGCATATGGCTCACATGTATGTGGAATAAATTCTGGCAACTTTCAAATCATCAACTATCAGGGTAAAAAATGCCGAGTACAAAGTACTCCATGACAAGGGGCGTGGAAACTATGATTTTGTTTGTTTGTTTGTTTTTAATAATAACCACACTGCTAGTAGTCCAAAGCTGGTTCAACGGGCTGAAAATGTTAAATACACGTTACCCGAAAAACAGCACAACTTCAGAGATCTGTCCCTAGCGTGGGACACCCAGAATGTGTGTGGATCAAAGATTTTGTTGGCCAGGTAAAACATTCGAAGTTTAAAGATGCAAACTGAGTTTTGAAAATAAATATATCCACATCTACAGACCCGCCAGGATGAAGAATCCACACATTTACAACCTTTACCCAAAATTAAAAGCTGCGCCGGACAAACAGGACGTCGTCAGCGAATGGCAAATCTAGAGCTGGACACTTCACAGGATGTTCTTTCTGATACTGAAACACCAACACAGACAACTGGTACTATACTAGAGACTGACTGAGCGTCTACAGAACCAAAGCCAAATCACCGGTTCGGAAAACTAATTGGGGGGGGGGGGGGGGGGCTTGGAAATGTCCATATGACAACATGAGCGAATAATTTTCAGGACAAAAATGGACTGTAGGAACTGGCGATTGCAACAGTTTTAACACAAATGATTCGCTTAGAATTCCAATTGGTTCAAAATACCTTCATTGACATCCACCATTGCAACTTTTTAAAAACAATTATAACAGCATCTACAACAACAACAACCACCACGAGGACAGTTTCACCACAACCAATCCTACACAAGCCTCAGTTTCAGCAACACCAGGACAGAAAGTATAAGGACAGTCAAGCGAGTCCCACTGCCAACTATCCAAACTTGCACCATGACAAACTCCAGCCAAAAGAAAATAAAAATGCCTCGACGTAGCTGCGCTAGAGCCACGTACGTGTGACGTGTTTGGTTCTGCCAGAAACTGAGAGATGAGCAATGGCATTAGAGCCAGCGGGATACATATTGTTGTATGTTTACACCATGAACATGAGCTCAGCCAACACACGGCGTAGCTCATTTGCTGCTAGAACGAGTAGATACTGGATCGGCATAATATACCAGGCTGCAACAGGGAGATTCTGTACTGCCCAGGCAAAATTTGTCCTGACAAGTCTGATGTCCAAGTTTCAAACACGTGGATACCACGTCCGGTGTGACAGATGAAAAGAAAGAGAGGGGTGGGTGACACACATATACATTCTGCCACAGCCCAAGGCTAAAACAGCATTTTGAGGGCTCCAGGAGCAAGCTGGAAGAGGAATGACGCCAGAAGCAAACAAAAGCAACAGCAACTCCAGTATTTGACAAAAATCAAAACTAGATCTATGAGAAGTTAAATGACCGACGGCTAAAATCTTCGCAAGAGAAAGATCTAAGACAAAGATCTGATGAAATCTTTCTTCTTGATTGATAAAGCCATTGTGAGGCTTGAGGACAGTGTAAGGTACATCACTGGGTCGCTAGACTGGTGATCATCTCATTTATACATGGACTCAAGATGATGATGATAGGACGACGCATCCACTCCCTTGGCAGCAGGTCACGTGGACAAAACTGACACTGTCAAACAACAGATACACAGACAATGTCTATTTTGACTCGGAGACTGTGGATGTGGTACAGATGTACTGGTATAGGTCGCTAGGAGTCCATGGATGGTTCACACGTTCCTCTCACTGGCCCACAAATCAATGGCCATTAATGACGCTATTCCGGGTCTAGTATTCTAAGCTCTTTGCGCTGGTTTTATGACCAGCTATCTAAATGTAATCACACAGGATTGACTGTGCTGGACCAATAAGGACAGATTAATTATCAAGATTCAGTCACATACAACAAGGTCGTAACGAATAGTCCAGGCTGGACCAAAAATCTAGTCTTTGCCACAGACGCGGTGATAAAGCCGATCATGTCAGGGCAGAGACAGTCCAATCCATAATCTTATCTGCTGCATGGATGGAATCATGGATGGATGGCCACGGAATTGAAACTGCCGAGACCATCGCAAATGCCTGAAGTTAAAGCGTGTCAGACCGACGCTTGTACGAGTTTTCTTGTACAGAAATGGATCACCAGAAACATACAAAAGTTACACGCCAATCCCTTGAAATGGTTCATTCTGTGATTATCATAATTATTTGCTGTGTATCTCAGCACACTAAGCTTTACAAATGCTGGTACTCACAGCCCGAGTTACGGAGTGGAATGATACAGGTCTGAAGATCTGCAGTTGGTTTGCCCTGAGGGCGGGGTGGGGGGAAGAGCACCCACTGACCCCGCCACAACACTGCACTGAACGATAAAACTCAAACAGCAGCACGTGAAGCTGTCACCAAACCAACAACAGCAGCTGCTGCCACATTTCTGCACGTGCTTGCAAACTTAAATAGCCTACCGTTTCAGATTTTCAAGACCAGAAGCAAAATATCTGAATTTTTAGAAACACACGACAAAATCCTACAACATCAGAACATCAGCAAATTACCCGTGAAATCCTCCTCTACAGCTATTGTTTTTCTCTTACTGTCGATGTCATGTTGCCAGCGTGTGTACACAAACATACACATACACTACATCAATAAATAACATTTTATAACAAATCCCTCACAGCGCATGAAACCAGCACACAAACACACAACTCCAACGAAAGGAATGAATGAGAAAGATAAACTTTGAAAACTTCAGTGTCACAAAACCACCCGTCAGAAAATAGTGGAAAATCCATCCATCCATTGCGAGTTTGGGGACTGCAGAGACACTTGATGCTGACTACATACAAGAAAGAATCCACAGTTTACCATTCACAGTTTACCATAGTTCACAAATACAGAGAGCTCAGATGTTCACAGCGCCGAATGTGCTCACGCCATGCGTGACGTCATCTACAGCGCCAGTTTCATAAAGAGACCAGAAAGCTCGTGTAAAACTCCCAGCGGCCTGTAGAGCTGACAGTCGCCCCGATACCGCGGGCGCTACAGCTGGCTAAATTATAGCTCTACTGAGATTAAAATTCATTCCATCTTCACCTTGCCCCCCCCCCCAACTTTTTTCTTTCCAACTGCCATTTTTTTCTCCTCTTAGCAAATCTATCTGGATAATAATAAAAAAAAAACATGTCTTAGCTCACCAAAGTTTTCTCTAATCCCTGGCTAAAGAGGGGAAATATCCCTGGAATATGACGCCGCTCTAGTGTACAACAAAATTTCATTCACCGACCCAATCTTAATGTGTTTCTCAATTTCATGTAGACATTGAGAGTTGAAATAGGAACGTGACGTGTAGTTTACAGTCAATAATCCAACCAACAACTGGGGAATCACAAAATCCAGCTACTGTAAAAAAAAAAAACCAAAAAACTGAGCCACCTCTGGAGCAACTTTTTCCCCATCCACACACCCTGACACAACGTGAGTACAGGAGCAGGTTTCGTGTGCATTCCACCAATTCCTGAAAGTTCACTCAGCCTTGCACTTGTTCCATCATACACTACACACAGACAAACAGACAGGCGTATGGCGTGGCACTCTAAGTTTTCCCGGCATTTCCCCCCGCCTAAGGCAGACATAATGTTGATTATTGTGGAGCCACGCACATAATTACATATAATTAGCGTTCACAGGGCTCAGCGTGCACCAAACCGTATCGCACCGCTTGCACGTGTATGACCCTGTGAGAATGCACTACCACGGCTGACAGTCGAGGCTTTACACAATAAAAAAAAATTAAATTCCGCGGATTATAATCAAAACCTCTCCACACACACACTACGTCAGCGAACTAATGATAGAACGCGAGCAATTCTCTGGTAACCCAGTAACCCACAAGTACACGTCACACATGAGTTTAACGCTAACATCACTCTTTAATAAAACACGCATCACCCCCGCGCCCCACCCCCCCCCCTTTTTTTTCTATTTCCCCAAAACCCCATGAAAAAGTCTTTTTCAGTTTATGCCACTTTATTTGCAAGAGGTTCTGGATTGGTTGCTCTAGTCATCACCCATGACGTTAAAAAACGTCATTTGCCCGTGAGCCTGTAGAAACACTCTGATAGTCCGTACGTACACGTCCCTGACCGGCAGGTTGTGAGCTGAAACTGTCAGGCCTGTGATGTCAAACTTCTAACTATTGAGTACAACTTGTTTTCTTAGCATCGCTTGAACCCCCAAGACATCCTCGCCGCTGGGGAAAAAAACAACAACATTTTTTCTGTATATTTGCCACTTTGTCCAGGATCACAGCGCGCACTAGCCGTCACCCCAGCCACAGATCTTAGCTCCCTCCCAGCTCCCAGAGGCTACCCAAGGGCCAGTGTAATGGCTATCAGCTGAGGAAAGACACCATCCAGGCATACTCATCCAATACTTTCACACTTGGGTTACTCCAGACTAGAACAACTTCTCCGTCTAGTCCCCTCCCGCCTGTGTCTTGGGCGCTAAAACATCTACACGACAGGGCCTAGGGGGAACACAAGAAAACACGAGTAGCGAATGGTGTGGAAGACAGAGATGTGGAACCTGACGGACGAGAGAGAATTCGGTTCTGTACCTACTGGGGATTTGGAGGGGGGGAAGGCGACAGTTGGGGTGGGGGTGGGAGGGGGGGGGCATCAGGTAGAAGAAAGATTTCCTGCGCTCAGGTAATGATCCCTACAAGTATCACTACGAGTACGACTAACCGCCGAGTTTCAGACAGTGTGGTAGAGATGGCCCCGACAGCATCATAACCAAATCATTTCCACAGCTGCCTCGCTCGGCATGGTCAAACTCCAAACTCTTTCTCCAACAATTTGAAGCAGAAAATCAGTGGCCCACCGTGCCAGACACAAGGGAAACATTTTTGTTTGCCATTTTGCATGGGCAAATTATGGCCCGTTCACCTAACCATGGAAAATATACAGTGTACATGACTATACTTCCTTGCTCAAATATTCACATTTTGTTCGTCAAAACCTCACGCTTTCTGAACGCAGCCTGAAGGCATATAAATAAGGTAAGGGGAACAAACTCACTTCATGCTGAAACTTGTAATTTTTACCTTTCAGGATAATAAAACAAAGAAAAACGTTTTGAGCTTTCAAACTCCGGGAGGCCAGAAGAAACACGTCATGTTTAACGTCCCAGATACCTGTTTCTGTACTCCAAATTCTTGTCGGTTACAGCACGTGGCTTGAATCTGTGGCATGAAAGGCAAAAGAATTACCTCCCCATTATCTACCAGAAAGTGCAAACAAAAACACTTTTTTTTCTCCCAAATTCTTTGTAGGAATTCCCGGCAATCTTTGTTCTGTAGCTTTGTCTCCCCACCTTCCCCACCATGACAATCACATACGGGAATTATTCTCACCTGAAAGTTTTACAACAAACAGAACATTATCCACAACTTGGAATGTGCAAGGACATTTTTTTTTCTCCTCTATCACAAAACGCCAACCTGGCATTCGGTGTATCTTTTTCCTTCCCGACATGCACGATTGCAACATTACAATAACCACCCAACGTGGCACGGGCCAACAACTGAGGTTGCTCCATGCGCGCGAATAGACAAAAACTCGTACAATTTCCCTAAAAAATTTCCCCTTCATTTCCCGCCTAGCACCCCCCCCCCTCCCACCCTCAATCACAGACATTTCCATCCCATTTGCCAAAGCCGGGGGAAGAAAAACGAGCTGTCGGGTGACCAGATTTCTCCAGGTGACACAATGTTGGTGATGCCGGGTGGTATTTCGTGGCCAACAAATTTTCTCAGCTTTCTCGGTCTGGCTATGTAACAAATTTTAATGTCCTCATTTCTTGTCAGCAAATCCACTTCTCGGTCAATGCTGGAAGGTAAAATATTTCACACCCTCGGACGACAAATAATCCAACATATTAATTTTTTTTTAAAAATTTTTTTTATACATCCCGATTATATAGTTAAACAATAGATCCATTCAAACCCAAGCAGAGGACGAGATGATTCCATGAACAGCGGGAGTTTGTGTCCTACCGGGCTCTACAGTTTGAATGACGCTCCATTTTCAGATAGATAAGGTGAAAATAAAATATTTCAAGAAAAACGTTCTGACCGAAACAAAGAGACACTTTACGGGCTAGGAAAAAGTGCCTTACTTGAAGAAAAAGTACGACCTTGTTAGGGCTACATGGGGAAATTTGCGGCAAAATGTCATTCAAACAGCTCTGTAGGCCAAAGATGGACTTTGACCTCAGGAGACTATTCTGTGATAGCACAGATCCGCTGTGATCCTGGGGTAGAGTTTGTAAAGTGTGGCTGCACTAAAGGCACACCAGAACACAAGCTTGTGAAAAAAAACCCACAAAAGTTTAGTAACTCTGACATTCCTGCCATTACCTGCACGTGTTCTCAAGGTCGCGCAGTTCAACCGTGGCATGCGGCACGAGCTCAATTCTGCCACCCGTTCATTAATGCAATAACCGCGCGGTTTAGCACGTTAACTAGGCGATTTTCTTTCATAATTATTGTTATCAGTTTCATTGTCTCCGTCTTTTTCTCATGTGGACTATGTTGAATCTGCCAATTTCCAAACATTTTTGTTGTTGTTGTGGAAAGCCTTCTCTAATACTCTCTAAGGACGCCACTTTTGACTATCTTGTATACGCCGCATCAGGTGAAATCCGGGCTGTGAACTACGTCATCAATGGGGGGGGGGGGGGAATTTGCTTATTCAAATGACGAGAAAGAAAACACAAATGGGGGAAAAAGAGGGAGATGGGGGGGGGGGGGAGAAAAAGATTGAGTGAGGGAAGTAAGAGGGAAGAAAAAAGGCAATTCATGGATAATACAGGAACAAAAGGCGATAAGTCTGGAAACCAGCAAACAAAACATTTCGCTATTTGAAATTCATGAGCTGAGAGAGTTACCACCCACACCAACAAACCACTAACTACTGTTGACTCCAGCACAAAGTGGCGGTAAAAAAATCTCCAGCAAGAATAAATTGCTGACCTGCGCGAATATAAGCCGCACCTTCAACATTGTTTCTACCGAGTAACCTGGTCATGAAAACTGATCCATTCATCACTGGAAGCCGCGGAGGTTTGGATCAAAAACATACAACATACCTGGACGCTCGTCAAACTCTGTAACTATCAAGCCAACCTTTACTTTCCAAAAAACTATTCCTCAGTCCACGTAACATGCATCCCAGATGGGTGAAATTTGACATAAAAACAGTTTTCCGCTCGTGAACATTTACTTGACCTAGAAATTAAGTTTTGGTAATCTTTGAAAAAAAAATAAAAAATCACGTCACACTTTTTGCTACAAACCACGCGTAACCCTGAAAATGAACTGAGCACCTGACCAAGAACAATACTGTAACAAAAATATGCTCTCAAAATAATGTTGGAGTTTCTGCCGTTATGAAAGGACTCACGCACGTCTCTACAGAAGAAAGATACCAAAAACCACCCCACACTGTGTATCCACGTGATCCATGTAGATCCAAGACTGACATACTGGAACACCCACCTGGAAAGCAATGAATGGAGAATCCGGTAACTTACAGCAGGTATTTGGGTACATTACAGGTACTTGACTGACACAGCTAGCGGGACATTCTGACCTTACTGACACAGCTCAATGGCTGCCCGACTCCGGGATGCCAACTCGTGAATTAAGTGTGGGGCAGGGAAGGGGAGAAGAGGAGGTGAGAGAAAACACATCTTGGGTGGATGCTAAGCTGTGATGTCTCGACAGATGCTTAATTCTACGACTTCTGTACTTTAACTGTCTGTGGTGTCTCCCATCCCAGCAGTTACAACTGTTATTTTCTCACTAAGCAAGACTAGAGGCATGATAAAAAAAATGCTAAGATGCATTTCTTCCATAAAACTATGTCTTTTACTGAGTCTTCAGAACTATCCTGGGGAATTATCACTATTATCCAACAAAGAAATTCTTGGCTACCTCAAGTTTCCACGCTGACTATAGAACTTTTCACGTGTGCTATTATTGTTTCAACAACTTTAACTACAGCAATTTTATTTTCATAAACAAAAAATGTAGAATCCAGTCATCCATTATTCAAAAATACAGTTATCCCGATTAAACTTGGGCCACGATCTTTCTTTCAGATAATCCATTTTACATCTTTAAGAAGAGGAACGTTTAATTCAAGTTTACCAACCAGTCTCTATACTTATCATTTCATCCAATACAAAAAGCATTTTTTCATATCCAGGTAGTTCCTGACAGCGAGTACCCGTGGGTCCTTAGCCTGATCTTAGCCTGGTGTAAAGCACCCCCCCCCCTTCCCACAGTCGCACACTAAATGCTTACGTGAATGTCACAGGCCCCAAAGATTCAGGTAGCGTACACACACACACACACACAGACCCCAGCACTGACTCTTCCTCTCTCGGCCGCTCAACTTTGAAGGTGACAGTATACAGTTGTAGCCGCAGAGAGAAGAGATAAAACATCTGCAGACTGACTCATACATATTACATACGGGTGAGACATGCAAACACAATGGTTCACGCCCCTGTGGAGGGTGGGGGGGGGGCAGATGAAAGGGAGAGTGGCAGAAAGAAGAAGAGAGATGGACCCACAGACAGACACTGAAAGATGATTTTGGGATGGGATTCGCCGACTGAGAGAAAGTGAGGAAAAGTATGCAGGAAAATGTGTGAAGAAATCACAGAAAGTCATGACAAAGGAGGACGGAGTTCAGAAACTGAAGACAGAGAATGGCACATGGTGTGACCCAGTGGACAGTGATCAGAACCTCAACTGACAGGCAGCAAGTGGTGCCGAGTGGTCAAACAACCACACTGTCGGCGCTACCGTGTGCCTCGGACAACTGACGTGCACAATTTCAATCCTGACTGCCCGTCACATTGGCCATTGGCCTTACACTTCTCCGGCATCCATC
This sequence comes from Onchidella celtica, assembly GCA_963931925.1. NCBI lineage: Eukaryota > Metazoa > Mollusca > Gastropoda > Systellommatophora > Onchidiidae > Onchidella > Onchidella celtica. The sequence goes on from OZ007572.1 coordinate 1,179,044, forward strand.
CAGCCAGGTCTGTTTTTCGTCAAAAAGTCCACGAGCTCATGACTAAATCCTGGAACTTAATGACGTCTGACGGGCACGGCTGTCGCTGAACAATGCCATCCAATTCCTGCTGGCCACATCGGCAACTTGACCAGAAACACTGAATGGCCGGGGCAGTTGTTGGTGCTGTGGCTCACCGATCAGTTCACAGCTGGGACTGACCACAGATTTGAGACATCATGTTGGCCAGTTGGAGTCACGACCCTGCCCCCCCCCCCCCATTGCAAATCACCCGTTCATAAAAACTTCAAACTGTATCTGTAACTGTTATTTACACTTTTCACTACCAAGATGACGTTGCTTTACGACTGGGGGGGGGGGGGGTGTTGTCAAATTCAACAGCGTGTGAAGCTCCAGCAGACAATAACGCTTTGAACCACTTCAAGTGCCAATATCTGGTGACCTGTACTCACGTGAGTCAATCCCACAAACTGCGCAGGACTCTGGCCAGTTGAATGTGAACTGGAAGGCAGATGTCATGTCTTTGGGGTCAAAGTGACCTAATAGTTACAAGATGGTCTCAACATTTTGGAGACCTGAAAGGCCGTGCAGATTTTACGCGGGTCACTTTAGTGACGCTGGATGAGTCACCATGATTCTACCGCACCGAGAGCCTTTGTGCTTGGGCGTCAACACAATTCTTGGACATTGCTGGGCGGCAATAATAAGACATCTTGAGTGTCTGCACGTGGCTGCAAACTTTGCGTGTGCGCCTCGCCACCTCATCAATTTTCAACCCCAAAAAAAGTTCCTTGTCCAAACACCATCATGAATTAAATGGAAGTCACAAAACTTCAACACGGAAGAGCAGCTGATTTCCGCCGACGCCTCCACATATAAAGGGCTCTTTCCGTCTCCCGCACGACACCGACATGAACTCTTTACGTGTGAGTGAGTCGCTCGGTGAAAACTAATAATTATTAAGTTATCCAATGCATGACGCCATGACACGGAGCCGCCATCTTTGTTGGCGGCATCAACAATTCTAATCTACACTCATCCCCTCAACCGTAATTAAGTGACGGTTCCGCTTCAGTGGGCGTCACCAAGCCATGTGGGCCGGGTGGGGTGACAGCGGGTGACAGGCTGCGACATGGCGATCTGAGCAATTCCTGGTCACAAAGAGTTCTCTGTGGCGATGGGCCGGGAGTTAGCTCTCTTGACTGTGTTGTCATGCAACACATTGAGCGTTGTTGACGTGGGAAGACAAGACCGGTAATTCTCCACGGTGTGACTGTTCAATGGGTACTTCCAGCTCTGGGTATTTCCAGCTCTGGGTACTTCCAGCTCTGGGTACTTCTCGTGCCAGCTTTCTCCTCTCACTGGCCTTTCTCCTGTTGTTAACTTTCGCCTGAATACATGGGCTGAATGAAAGACAAAGGTGCGTGTGTGTGTGTGTGCGCGCGCGCTAGTGCGTGAGAGAAATGGGAAGCAATGAGAAGCTGAACAAAATGTAGTACACGCACACACAAAAATGTCTGTGTGTATGTCTGAGAGACAGGCAGAGAGACAGAGAGAGAGGGGGTGTGTGTGAGAGCGAGAGGGACAGTGTGTGTGTGTGTGTGAGACAGAGAGAATGCGAGAGAGAGAGAGAGAGAGAAAGAGAGAAAGAGAGAGAGAGAGAGAGGACATCTCGGTCTTCAAGTGACAATAATAAACCAAATCACATTGTGAATTTGACGTCGAATGTTCTCGAACAATAAATGCCTATTCGACTGTCTGTGAAATTAAACATCACCAAAAAGGAGCTAGTGTTAAAGATGAAATGAAAGTTTCTCTACTAATTGAGAAAACCCCCCCCCCCCCCCCCAAAGGGCAAATCACTACTAGTTAAGACGCGTAAAAACCGCACAAAGTTCACCTCACTTATCAAAGATTTAGAAAGACACAGGTAAAAACCACTCACTGTAACTAAAAACTTCAGGCTGGTTTTATCAAGCGTTATAGTGCGTGAGTTAGTTCGGGGGGGTGGGGGGAAGGGGGGGGTGAGGGGGAGGAGGGTGTATGACCTGCCAGGAAACCAAGTCTGTATCACTGACTGAAACCATTTGCAACTCACCCAGCACTGGCCAGCAGGTGCACGAGAGAACCCCCCCCCCCCCATTCACACACCCACGGGGGCGAGACCAGCGGCTTGCTGACACCCCAGCTCGCAAAGACAAGAAATGGTAACTAAAACAGTCTCTAGTGTTGATAAATCAGAAAGCTGTGTAACCATGACAAGAGGAATGCGCTAGCCTCAATTCAGAAAGAACTAATGTATTCATTTATCAAACCTAGCCAACTCGATTTGTGAACATTAAAAACTATGAACCCTGAACCTTCTGTCTACTGGGAAACGGAACTAGCTGAAATTCAAGGTGACGTTTTGAGGCCGTGCCGGTTTCAAGTGGAAGATTTGTGGAGTTTTGTGTTGGCCTTGATGTAACGAATAAACTGTAAACTCCGGGTTCAGGGAATGACTTGCATGTCCAGATATGAAACCAGTTATGATCAGGCAGGACCGAATTCGTACACAAGAACTGCAGCTTCTCAAAGTACATTGGCCACCGAGCGGTCACACACAGAGCTGGTCACATTTGGTTTTGTTTGTCTGGCCAAACTTTGCTGGCTGTGACCTACTGCAGTACAGATGCTGACCTCTGACCTCCCATTCAGTAGAATTCTGGCGTCTCCTGGTCAGCAGGTGACAAAACACAACTCAAATTTATATCGATCTATTGCCAAAAACAGCACTGGGAAAAAGTAAACAGACAATACATCCAGGCCAGTGGTCGAATATGATACAAATGTCCCACTTTTGACTGTGCACGGAATGTTTTCGTGACATGACGGCAGTGTCGAGGAAATACTGTAAAACTTTCATTCAGCAAAACAGTAAATGAGTCTGGTTTCCCCGAGTGAAAAGTCTGTCACACTGACAATTTGTCTACCATCAACATCAATATTATGTTCTCCAATCTTTTTGACAAGTGAGTACGATCATGACTTCCGTCTGAGGACAGCGTGTGAACGTTCGTATTGGTAGGACGAGAGTCCTTGTGAAGAAATCAATACAACATTCCTAAATGCATAAAACATGGTATACTATGCCTGCTACAGATTGCAGACACCTGCACGTGTTTGCACAGCGACCTGGCTCAAGGACATTCAAGCCTGAACAAGTGTGAGCACGGCAGATACAACATGAACAGTGACATGTGCCAACGGGATTTGATCTGCCCGGCGTACATAAATTAGGAAAATCTGAATTCAAAACAATATTGGAGTCCTTACAAAATAATCATAAGAGTTGACGATGAGGAATTTTTAATTCCATTCATTCTTTCTATCTCTTGTAACATTCATTTCAAATTTCTCATGACTTATCAACTATGCACAATACATTTGGACCACGCCCGTAGAAATGTAAATCTTACATATTCAATTTAATTTCATGATGAGATTGAGTGGAATAAGAAAGGCTATAATAATAATCTATGTACTTTCTTTTTTAAGCCGCGGGCGTATTGAAGGATTAAAAGATAAGGCCATGTGGTTTAGCTTACTAGAGAACAGTCAGTGGCTAGAGCAGGGCATCTCTAGAGCAGAAGGTCTCAAGTTCCGGTCTAGCGAGTACACACGTGACCGGTGTTCAGATAGTTTGTTGTTTCAGGCCCGGGTGTTCAGACAACGATAACCTCTGGTAACCTCTGCGACTTGGTGTCAGTGTTGACCTTCGGCATTTCCCAGCTTGGGGTGAAAAAAAAATCAAATTTCCAAGATGACGTTGCTTTACGACTGAGGGAGGGGGGGGGGGTGTCCAAGACTTCCAAGTCTCGTGAGTTCAGCAGCTGCAGAATTGCCCCACCCCCCTTCCCCTCAGCGACCAGGGGTTGAAGGCGCTACGCCTCGCCGAACTATTTTGATTGCCTCCACTTCTAACATGAAGTTCACCGTGTCATCAAGAAATATCAAATGTACAGTAGTTACAATAATGGCATGATGTTATGTTTCCAGAATTAACCAGTGGACATATTTAGGCCACATTTCTGACATGACTGAGCTCAACATATATATTTATGTCATTTTTCACACCAACTGCATACAACAACCTAACCAGAGAAAGACACCAGTGTATTAATGACGATGTGGACTACAGAGTGAAACCTACCCATGGCCTCAAACCTTGTCTCTCCAGCTTGTACGCGCTACATAACCCACTGATGTCGCTGAATAGTCCAGCTGATGGGTGCCACCTTACAGATGTGTGCAAACCAGATCAGAATTCTTGGCCATGCCACTCACGACAGACATCAAGCAGAAGTTCTGAGTTTAGCGCATGAGACATGAGTTGGTTGACACATTCAGCAGACAGGCTGGCAGGAGATGACGTGGAACAGGAAGAAGAAGTGGTCGAGGATCAAGATGAACGCACGCACGACACCATCTGGTCTCACAGGTGAACACATACATGAACAAACAAATGAGAGAACGTCAGGGACCTGCAAGAAACTGTACCTTTTCTGGCCTATGGAGACTGGTGGTGGAGACGGCATGGCGCTTACGTTTGTTTGTTTGTTTGGTCAGCTGATCCACAGGAAACCGCAGGATTTAACCCCCCCCCCTCCCTCCCCCACATTCGCCCCTCCAGGAGGTGGTTGAGTGGAAGATAACAGTGAAGCAGACGGTCGCTGTAGCGTTTGATCAGAAGTAGAAAGAAGACGAAACAGAGATATGGCGGATGACGTAACTGAGTGACATAGAGGTAAAAGAAGCAGGAAAGTGAGACATTAGTTAGTTACACGAAGAAAAAGGGATCAGATGAGGAAGAAAGGTAGAAAGACAGGAATGAAAGAAAGAAGAAAGGTAGAAAGACAGGAATGAAAGAAAGAAGAAAGGTAGAAAGACAGGAATGAAAGAAAGAAGAAAGGTAGAAAGACAGGAATGAAAGAAAGAAGAAAGGTAGAAAGACAGGAATGAAAGAAAGAAGAAAGGTAGAAAGACAGGAATGAAAGAAAGAAGAAAGGTAGAAAGACAGGAATGAAAGAAAGAAGAAAGGTAGAAAGACAGGAATGAAAGAAAGAAGAAAGGTAGAAAGACAGGAATGAAAGAAAGAAGAAAGGTAGAAAGACAGGAATGAAAGAAAGAAGAAAGGTAGAAAGACAGGAATGAAAGAAAGAAGAAAGGTAGAAAGACAGGAATGAAAGAAAGAAGAAAGGTAGAAAGACAGGAATGAAAGAAAGAAGAAAGGTAGAAAGACAGGAATGAAAGAAAGAAGAAAGGTAGAAAGACAGGAATGAAAGAAAGAAGAAAGGTAGAAAGACAGGAATGAAAGAAAGAAGAACAGTCGGAGGATGAAAAAGGGGGGCGGCGTGGGCAAAACAAACGCAGGAAGAGAAAGAAAGAAAGAGAAAAGATGAGTAGACAGACAGACAAACGCACGTACCCGCCAACTGTCCTTGATTTTATACGAATTGTCCTGTTTTTCGGGTGTCCGTGGGACATGAGAAATCAGGTTTTCTTTTCTTTTTTTTTTTAAAATTCTGCCAGGTTTGCAGAGAATGGCCAATCCAGTAAACTGCAAAGCAATGACGAGACCGAGTGCACATTGCATACTAGTAAATATCTACGAGTGGAGCACATCTGTACGACCAAATGAAGTTTGCTACAGTGTTTTTTAGATTTGTGTTCTCCTTTCAAAGAAACCATCATCAGCTGACGATTTCAGCATGTCCTTAGACGTCTTCAATACACATCATGTTCTATGAGTGTCTCTCTTATTGAAGTGGTCAGTTAGTTGACTGGGGGGTGGGGGTGGGGGGGGGGGAATACATCTCGGGAAGTGAAAGAACGTGGAAAAAGAAGAGATTCGGCCAGGATGAGCGTGAGAAGGTAAGGACAGACAACCCAGATAACGACGATAAGAGCCAGCACACAGAAGAAGATCACGGTCATTTGACGTAGGGTGCACGAGAAAACCTCTGACCACTGACTCTCTCACTGATCCCCGGGCTAGAATTGATTCAATTGCGATTTGGCTTGACCACACTGACCCTAGACAAACCCCCTGCTGATGTCCAAACCTATTGTTGCTGAGATGTAGCACTAATGGAGATCTCACAGGTGATGGACACGCTGACCACAGCCTAGACTTGACATGTCAACAATAGAATTATAAATCTCATTTTGCCGTTGTTTCTTTTGCTAATGTACATGTCTGTATGAGCAGTGTGGCAGCCGTACTGGGGATGGGGTAGGTCTACTTATTTCACAGGATGGTTAGACTGGAGAACCTACAACTAAACCATGCAAATGGCCAGATTGGACGCCGGAAAGTTCAGCGATGATAAACCGTAAATGACGCGCTGTCTACTTGAAATGTTTCATCACAGCAGAAGCCAAAAAAAATTGTTAGTCATTAAACCTTGCAAGTTCCATTGCATCATAAATAATCACTGCTCATTTATTGGAGGAAACAACGACAGACTGATTTACAATGATTTTCTAATGGCCATTTCAAATCTCAGGCAATATGGACCGCACGCTTCCAAAAGGAAAACAAAAAGTCTCTTCGGTAAAAATGTTGCCCTCAATAAATGAAGATCGAGAACGCAACATAAATAAACAGGAATATTAAAGAATTTGTGTGTGATGACGACAGAAAGTGGTAGAGGTAGCGTGTTAGTGGTGCTAGTGTTGGCGAGGCTGAAGTCAATGTGCCGGAGATGTCTTACACTAAGATATCTCTTGTGGCTGCCGACATGCAAGCTTCTCTCATGGGTTCTCTGCAAGAGTTGCTGACCTTTCCTTGATACCTAGAGCTATCCCAAGGGGCCACAACTTGGCACAGTCGAGACTCCGAGCGAGTGCTGTTGCATCATACAGGTCTGTTCCTGTCTTAAGTCACCCGGGTGAGAATTAAGTGTGTGTGTGTGTGTGAGGGGGGAGGGGGGCAGAAAGAGATGGACTATTCATGTGTAGTGCTGGTGACTTCTTCTCACACGTGGTGACCAGTGGTCATCTGGTCAATGAATCGCCACTGGTATTAGATCACGGGAGGTTGGTTAACAAGCCAGAGGATCTGGAGATACGGAAGGCTTTGGGGAGACAAGAATAGTCGTGACAGAAACATGGATGGGAGAGAAATCTTGGGTAACATGCAACTTTCTCAACAATGGATTGTCTTTCTTACATTCCTTGAAATTCCACTGCTTTGATATTGCGCCCCGTCTCATTTCCTTCCAGTTTCTCTCTCTCTCTCTCTCTCTGTCTCTCTCTCTCTCTGTCTGTGTCTCTCTCTCTCTCTCCATATCAAGTACTTGCCACTGCTATCTACCATAATCATGCTTCCAGCCACTCAAGCAAATAATAATAATAATAAAAAGAAAACACTCAGCGCCAGCCCGTGTGTGAAGGTGAATTGAGACGTTCCCACAGGTAAAGGTGTACTTTGCGGAAAAACTTCTCGATACGCGCCATGATTTAATTACGCAAACATCAAACTAATCATTTCCCTACAACTCGAGTGTCAGAAAGCATATTCAACAGAAATAAATCGCCGTCTCTGGCGCCGCCACTTGTGCGACTCCGGCAGCAAAAATCACTGAACTGGGTCAGGTCAAACTTCTGTGGGGAACATCAAACTCAAATATTTAAAGTAAAACCTGAGGTGGATGTTTGATCAACTCATTAGAGCATCAAATAGCATGAAGCGTTCATCCTTCCTGAAGAATTCAATCCACCGCCTCATCTTTACTTCCGTTCCTCAATCCTTCTCTCCCATCCGTCCGTCCACCAATCATTTTCTTTCCTTCCTTTCATAGATTTTCTATTCCCTCCCCATGGTTGCCACGCCTATGCTATGCGACTTTCTCTCTCATTTCACTCATACATGTATACAAACACACGTCCTCGCACGCTCAACCTCCCCCCCCCCCCAAAAAAAAACAAAACAACCAATGAACACCACCCTCCCCCTCCCAGGATATTATAATGAGATAATGAGACATAGCGAATGCCCCGGTCAAGGCCCCTGACCGGTCAGTGATAATTAGTCCACTGTTCAGCCCGAACTTCATTATCCCAAACACACAAGTCTTACAAGTGCTATACTGTCTGTGAAATGGGAAGGCGGCTACTGAGCAAGCTGCGCTGACTAAACATCAGTGTCTATAAACCAGAGTGTCCGTAAATCCATGTTGCTCGTAAAATGAACGCCCTATAACTGTCAGTATCTGAAAGGGAAAAAAGGCGGGAGAGAAAAGGAGGGGGAAACAGCAAACCCTGACAAACTCTGGGATTCCCCCGGGCAATCCTGACCATGAAAAATTAGAACTTCCAGAAATTTACTCAGCAATTCTGAGACAATGTACACACAAAGGCTTGACATGTGAAACGTTTCCAGTTGTAACTCATCCATGAGCATGTGAGCACAGACGGACAAGGTTATTAACATCAGAAAAACTACAGCGTAGCTTGAGTGTATGACTCAAGGTCAAAGTTCCGCAGATAAGAAATAAAATAATAAAAGTCTCGCGGTCAGTGCAGTCAACTCCCTGGCCCACCCCTACAGTTAAAACATTCACACCAAGTGACCGTCCCACTGACCGGGTCTCCACCAAAGAAGTTAGTTTGTAACTTTTTTGGTCTCCACATAGAAATATCCGAGTTGTGCTAGGATCAATCTGCAAAATGCTTGCCACCCCGCCTCCCTTTTTTCCGCTTGGTTGTGCGCTTTTAGATGTATTACGATCTACCGTAAACTTTACAAAAACTCACTTAAGTCTCGGGTCACGGTGCCAGCACAAAACTCTGTACCACAAATTTTTTTTTTTTTTTAATTTCACAGACTAATGACCTTTGACACTTGAACCCAAGGACTCAACCAAAAGCAATTTTAGAGACCGGACAATGCAGGGACGACTACAAGATTGATGGAAAACTCACAGTGAAGCTCACACCCCGGGAGGGTTAAAGTGTCATGTCAACAGACTGGGAAATGGATTCCCTTTGTCCACTAAAGACAACAAAGGACCGTGAGGTTTCGAGTGTTCCGGCGGACCACAAAGATGGTCAGTTAACCCTTGAAAAGCCCTGGAAATGTGTGAAAATCATTAGCTGGTTAGCCCAACAGACCGACCATCTGTACACAAATTGGCAAAACACGAGTTAGTCACGAGACAAACGCCCTTCCTTCCCTCTCTCTCCACTTCCTTGCAATAACCTCGATCTCCGCGACAACCAGACACCATGTCCATGGTACATGTCTCAACCAATCAACTTTTCACTGCAGTGGTTAGAAAGTCGTATCCAAGTTCTGAGCCACTAGGCCTACGTTGTGTATCGGACACGACCTACAGTTACATTCACTAGGATGACACAAGTGACAGTGCCTGCCTACTGGCCTTTCATTTCATTCAGTTTCTAAAGCAAGTTTATGGGGCGCTATCAAAACATGAAAAATAACAATGAAATGGCATGCAACAGAAAGGCCAATAATTTAAACAGGTGACGGGATGAAAACAGCTTTCATTCGTGTACAGGAAACTACCAGAACAGCATTTAAGGCTTTCATGATTCAAGCAGCAGCCCAGTCTACCTACCTCTTGGTAATAAAGTCTTACTGTACTAGAGACTAGAGAGCTTCTCTCTCTCAACAATAAACATTCAACTTTATCAGACTTAGTCATCACATACTGGACACGACACACATACCCTCCTCCTCCGCCCCCAAATTTTCACTCCTCCCCACTCCTCTCCGCCAGTTTCACAGCCCAGACGAGGGAGTACTGACCCTCATCGTCTGGCTAGAACATTCTGTCTGACCGCCATCAATAATACAGTATTAATCTCACCTCCCCTTCACACTCCCCTCCCCCCAGGGCACTGGACTGCAATTTACTGGAGCCGGGGTGGGGGGGGGTGGGGAGTTGACTGCAGGATGAGCACAGGGTAAATGGGATGGTGTGGGAGAGGGGTGGGAGAGGGGTGGAGGGATGACCGATCCGGCGGACAGACTAACAGACAGACAGACATGGGGCTCCTGGCTAATACAACAGAAAGACTAGCAAAGATTTTGTTCCCGACCTGCCCCCCCCTAAAAAAAAATGAATGGCACCAGATCGGTGATTGGGGGGGGGGGGGGGGTGGGAGAAACAGAAGTTCGGATGGAAAGATGGACACAGAGATGGACACATGAATGAATGAAAGAAAAAAGGTAGCAGCTGATGAATGAGTGAATGGATAAATGAATACACACAATGCACAAACCTGTACGGCACTGACGGGCGAGACACGCCATGAATGATTTAGATCAATGTATTTCCCTAGCGAAATCTATAGGTATGAACAATGGGGTCACCTACTATCCTTCACCCCACCCCCGGCCCACATCACCCCTTCACACACACACGGAAATCAGGTAGGGTGATTTGCCAAGTATTGGCATCTTTGACCACGACCCCCCCCCTCCAGCTCCCTCCTTTCTCCCCAACACACACACACACACAAGTTGTAAAGTAACGGAAGCGGTAGACTGGACGCCGTCTGAATACTTAAATGGTTGCTTTACCAACGCGCAGCCTTCAGCGTTCAAGTTCCGGAAACTCCCGTTCCCTGATGGTCTAGAAATGCACTTAATTCAATCTAGCTTTCTACTCTGCATGGGTGTCACACCAACAGTCTTTGACCGGAACTTCAAAGTTCTCCGGTGCTGCGTGCAAAACTACTCAAGTCCCGGTCAAAAATGGAACTAGATCGGAATGGAGGCTACTAAAAACGAACGAATGAAAGAAAGAAAGTAGGAACGAAAGAAAGAAAGAAAACAGGAAAGAACGAGAGAAATAGAGAGAAAAAAAAACAGACTGACTGAAAAGTTCACACACATAGAGAAAAACATGACCAAAAAAAAAGATGTCGGAAAAACTTAAAATAATTCTGATTTCGGGTCAAGACAAAAAATTGCCGTCAAGTTAAGGTTTTGATTAGTCATGCATTCTAAATTGGATCTTAAATTACTCCAATCTCCGATCATTTCCTGCTCTCTCAGCTACTGCCTAGCCATTGAATACAGACACCCCCCCCCCACACACACACACTTGTTCACACAAACACATATATTATAAGCGTACACACACACACGCAAATACACACATACAGACACACACAGGATCATCTTTACGATCGGTCATTACCCAAAGCACCATCGATGACCCCTGATAAAAGTTCAAATCAAATCAATAATCTCGCGCGTGACCTTGGCTGGTGAGGCTAGCCCGGGGGGGGGGGGGGACGTGGTTGTGGCGGTGGGTGGGGGGGGGGGGGAGACACAGTTTGTGGTAATGAGAGTCCATTTCGCTTCATCCATCACTGGCCCTCTCTGTCCACGGAGAAAGTCACAAATCAATCAGTCAGGGACATGCTAGAAGACCGCAGAGTAGAGTGAGGAAGGTGATAACTAGTGGTGGAAACATAAATCTTTCAGAGGCCACAGCGACAGCGACAGAGAGTGAATGAGTAAGAAAGAAAAAAAAGAGAGGGGCAGTGAAGGAGGAGAGCACGTGAGGAGAAAGTGGTCAAGATGCATATAATTATGTGTGTATGACATCTCAAAAATTCCATTGATCTTTGCTAGGTGATTTCCCTTCCCTCCTCTAAGACATGTGAGACTTTCTGTGGTGTGCCAGTCGTGTCGCAGTTTCATCTCCCCACTGACACTGCAACTGAACACTGCAAATTGGCATGTGCGCGTCTAGGGTAAGCTTGGCTCTCCATCATCACTCAACTCTGCAAATCTGGCATCATGTAGATCTAGAACATAATGTATGAAGTGACGACATTGTTCAAAGTGTCCCCGCCATGGATTGCCACTACGTCACAGAGAGCAACAACCACCACCAAAGGGCAAACTTGAAGGTGCCAGTGCACAATTAATGGCCTACCAGGTTCAGGAAAACAAACACAGTTATCAAAAATGTCTGTCAGTGGCCAGCGTGGTTAGCTCTGATAACAAACATTTTGCAGAAAATGTGTCCAAGGCCCGTCCAGTGCTGGAAATGTGACCAATGCAATATCTCATGATCTCTGAATGTCTGAGTGTATCTGATACTTCACTAAGCGAAACATGGCAAGCCAAATTGTATTTTGTCCTATTTAAAAACAAATTAACAATTAAAAAAAAAAAAAAATGCCAGAAAGTATCAGGTCAGCAAACGCCACAACAATGCAAGCGTTATCAGATTCAATCTCTCGAAGTATCATCAACGTGCAGACATGTTATGTTATACACTCACTGCACATATTCATAAACTATAAACAAGCGCTGTAGACATGGAGATCAGACCAAATCGGCACTTCAGCTGCCGTCTGTTAGCTCACAGCTCATCAACTGAAAGGCAAAAATCCTAATGAAGGCACGGCTTCGCGTAACTCACGCGGTCTGAGAGATCCCAGCTGTGGCCTGGGCACATTCTCAACCTGCTCATCAGTTCTCTGCAAAAACAAGCTCTGGTATGGCCGCGGTCTGGAGGCAATCACACTCGATGTTTACTCTACTACACAATCGGCTCTCTCTGGTCCAGCAGAATTCTTCAACATGGTCAAGCCGTGGTCAGCACTGAACTGAAGGAAGTCTCACAACCAACTGCTCGGACAATTCACCAAGTCACCTGGGATTGTGCGTTACGGTCACCGAGTGGCATGGGAAAGTTTCAATCATGTTAGATACGCGTAACTAATCCTACACGAGCATGGAACAGTCGGCATGTTACGTCACTGTGACAGCGACACTAACCAGTTCAGTCCCGGGCAGGGTAGCGGAGTGGGGTGGGAGGTTCTGTAACAACATAATCTGCCTTTTCTATCCAGCTGATCGAGCCCGGATAACGTTTGCGGTTGGTGTTAGCTGTGATAAACTGAACAAAAAGAGTTCCAGTTCAGTTACTTTAACTCCCTGTGGCATTCCTACAACAACAGCGACCACCAAAGCAGCAGCAGCAACAACAACAGAGGAATCAACACTTGCTTCAAATGTGGGAACATTCAAACTTATCTCAAACATCACACTGCCTTCATATATATATCCTTTCTCATGGACCACCCAAAGATGTGCAGATCTAAAATATTCATATCTCAATTTTATGACTGACAGCGCCACCTCTAACGTCAAGAACCAGACAATAACGAACATCCTACAGCTGATGTTGCCAGGCGTGTTTGTCAACACAAAATACACAGCATTTATGTTGCATTTTCTTGTCAGCTCATCCCAGCTCCCACAGCAGATCGCCCAGACTGAGCACTCATCATTTCATTATCCACAGACAAATGACATCAGTGGCCGTAAATAGCGCAATATTTTCTCCACGATTCTAAAAGTTGCTTATCAAACTGTCAACCTCGGGCAGGCCGCTCTCCCATTCACCCGCCCTGTCAAACAAAATGCCTCGCTGCTCTGCTGAGCTTACAACAGGATTAAAGACCAGGATAAACACGAGAACATTTTGTTTATTTATCGCCCTCACCCACTAATCAGCTGACACTAACACACCACTACCCCCGGAGTAGCGACCCCCTGATGTGGGCGTGTCCAGGACTTGGAGCAACAAATTCCGGGTCAGACAACTTACGTACACAAACACCGAAGTCCTTCGTGCGCTGCTCTCAAATCATGGATTTTACTGACAAAACTCATGTCGGGCAGGAAAAGGCCAACTGAGCTGAGAAAACAATTTCCTGCAGAATTTGCCGGTTGTTGTTTTTTTTTCGGGGGGGGGGGGGCTGTTATAAGAGGACATGCATGTATAGTGTTGTACTAGATTGCTGTAGCTGTAGCTGCACAGTGAGCACAACTCAGTGCATACATTTTCTCTACGTGGCTTTGCCATTCGGCTACGTCCACCTAACAACATCCTTTGTTTTGAGTTTCTAAAAGTGTGACTGGATGACTTGATAGAAACACTTACACAACACTGGTGGGAGATTTCTGACCTCTGGTAGTTTTTCCTACATGTTTTAGTCATTTATGCCTTTCTATCCCTCTCTTGGAAAACGCGTTGTATTCCAATCTCTCTCTCTCTCTCTCTCTCTCCTCTCTCTCTCTCACACACACACACACATTCTAACTTCCCTCACCCATCATGCCTTTCCTCCAAACACACGGAAAGGTAAAACCAAACAAAGTGAGTGAGGAATAAAGGTATCCCATTCATTCTACAGACTAAGTTTCCACCACTCTGATACTGCCTGGATGTAACACACATGTCTGAAGTCTCCCAGCCACTGGTATGAGATCTGGGTGTAACAGCCCAACTTCTGAAGGTTCAGATCGAGGAAGCGAGTGGAGGGGGAAATTATGACAAGCTGTAACTTTCATTCACTCAAACTTGTGAGTCACTGGTACGTCTTCTCTAGAACCTGACAAACCGTTGGATGAAAAGTGAACACACGGTGAAATTCGCTAGGTATTTCCGGGTTCTCTAGACATCATGTAGCTGTTGAGCTGTGAATGCCAATGAGGTGAGTTAAAAGTTATAATTACAGGAGAGAAAAGTAGCCATTAAACAGGTCCACCAAACCTGCAAGTGTTTACACCCGGTGATCATCACGTCAACTGACATCAATTCAAACTCGGCCAGTGCTTAGAGAACAATGCCCCACCCACCCACCACCAATGGTTCGTGCTGATAGACAAAGGTGAGATAATCCAGGCCTTGTCTTGTACCGCATGCCTGAGATTTCCCACTGTTATCTCCCGTGCCAGGTCCACAGTTTAGCACCATGTGGGTCCATTACCCCGGGTATGCCGGGTGTTGAGAGATTCTCTTTCTGTCCACAGCGGGTACTCATCGACACCTTAATGTGCTCCAGTAACCCGAACGGCTGTTGTTCTATCCACAAGACAGGAGGGTTGAGTGACTGGGGGGCTGGAGGGCTACGGCTGACGTGTGGGGGCTGGGTAGATACAGCTGTGTACGGTCCACTGCTCGTCCAGGTGGTCACACACGGGGCGGTGGAGGGGGGGGGGTGAGGGGTTACAGAGTTGTTCGATAGACTGACTATACAGTCAGTCATAGCGATGAGTTACTGCGGTTGTGGGTAGGTCGAGGAAGACACCGATGTTTTGATAAGACACTTCAGGTCAACCAATTGACTGTGAGATATCTAGCAAAGGGAGCATACAGCACAGGAACAAATGCATACATAAGGGGTTGGGGGGGGGGGGGAGAGACCCACTAAACAACTGGTATTCATCTTTCAAGCATTCGTGTCCTACTGGCATGTGAACTGGGGGAAAAAGCAAATCAAAATATTTCATTAGTCATCCCACCCCCCCCCACCCCTTTACGGCTCCACCGCTCTTCTGTTCAACCCCAAAACACACGAATGCCCACGGCGTATGTTTACTTAGCCCCCCCCCCCCTCACACACACACACAGCTAAACCGATACAACCATTAACCTCACACATTTTCATCCTCATCAAAGACAAAAAATTATTTTGAGCGCAGACATCACAAAGCGGCTGGGTCAACCTGACACAACTCTACATCCTCGTCCTCCTGTTTACCTGTGTACCGCGATCTTTTCCCCCCCCCCCCCCCAACTGTTCCAAACACACACATACCCGGAAAACCACAAGAATTCATGTTCGGAAAATACCCACACATTTTTTCTTTAGTCATTTACTTCTTTTTCTCTGTACATCTGGTACCTCTCCTTTCCTATATTTACTCTTCCATCCACTCATTCGATCAATCTCTCATTCATTCAAGCACTCTCTCAATCATTCATTCATACCACTATCTCACCCATTTACATATTCATGCATTCACTGATTCTGTAGTTCACCCATTGGCTCAGGCTACACCAACTCGCGGACTCACTGACCCATTCAGTTCAATTCACACCCCGCTGTTTAAATCTGTTAAAATTTGAGCGTCAAACCAGATCTGCCAGTTTTCGGGCACAGAGGACACACAGACTGACACAAGCAAAAACTACTGGTACAGGGGTCAGATTTAACTTGAGAAACACTGAATGAAAGATTCAAAACATGAAAGTTCAAATTATTAAGAACTTTTTGTTTCAAATAGGCCAAACTGGCATTTTTGTTTTCTCTTTATCTCCAGCTAGTCTGAATGTCCAGATTTTTCGATCTTCATATGTAACAAAAAATAAATGGCTTTTCCAGAAAAGACCTTTCAAACTCTGAAATTTAGACATTAGAGTTAAGGTAATTCGCTCTCCTCACCCACCCCACCCCATCCCCTTCTTCCTTTTCAAAACTGGCATAGACTGGGTATTGGATCCAGCAAATGATGTCAGGCCCAGCTATTTCTGCTGAAATTACAGCAGAAAAAGATCCCACAAAATAATAAAACAGCAAGTGCCATGCAGTGCTGGAGCTGGAGTGCTCACCCCTGTCTTTGCCTTGCTCAATCCCACATGACACAAACTTCACACATTCGGCACTGCTCACGCACAGTCTCACGCACAGACTCACACACAGACTCACCTTATCTTTACCAGCGCCACATCACAAACAGTTCAATGTTTCTCACCTTTTTTTCCCCAAGTTCCAAAATCCCCTCGCCATTTTTCCTCTTTTTTAGCTCCCCAACCCCCACCCCCGGAGATGCTGAAGCAACAAAGAAAGAATGAGAACAGGAAAGAGACAAGAAAAGAGACCTCCAGTACTATAAATCTACGCGACAACCATTTTCTCATGGTTACCGCCCTTTCTCTTGATTGCCCCCCCCCCCACACACACACACACATTTCCCAGTAACCAGAACACAAATCAGGTGACAGAATGGGACGGTTTATGGTAGGCGGGGCTGGATTTAAGGTTACCGTGACCTGAGAGCTGATCTGGCCCAGATAAAACATCCAGAACTCGCACTAGAAATCTGGATGACATCGGCGATAATCACCCCCCCCCCCCCTCCAAACACTTCTGTTCAGTGATTTTCACACAGCAAGCTTTCGGAGGATCCTGGACACATGGGAAGCTCTCGGGGCAGGGCTGAGCTCCAAACAAGTTGAAGGTCACTGTGTTCTGGATGACTCACGTGAGTGGCCACACCAAGGACCAGGTTTTTGGCAAAGGCGAGAGGAAAATAAACTGCAAAACAAACCAATGTTTTCAGAGAAAACGGCAGACCCTTTGTACAGATTTGGCAGAAAACGTCTTTCAGCTGAAGGCGTAAATTCCTCACAACACGAGATCTTTCTCCAAGCGACCTTACACAGATAGGGATGTCGGCGGTACCAGTGCAACTTGGCATGAAGAATGAGCTAACAGATCTATCCAGGAACGGTAAAAGTTGCCAGATCTTTGCGCCTCCGAATGGTTTAGATCTGGTTTTAGATGCATAACATTTCTAGTACCATAATTATATCTTTGAACCCCGGGGTGATGAAACTGTGCCAGATTTGCTGGATTAATCTCTGGCTCGACCTATGCCTGGGTACTCCCCGACCGCTTGACCTACAGTCCTAGTGACAGAAAGTCGCACATGACTACTGGACGGCGTCCGACAAAACTGTCCATTTCATCCCTAGAGCACTGCATTAGTGCAGGATCTCCGGCCACCCGACCTAGATCTATGGCTCTGATTTCAGTTGAGGTGAAAACTCTGCACTGAGGAGAAAAATCAGTTCCTTTCGAAAAGTTGGCAAAGTTACTCTAGAATTTCTGCATCCCATGGGATATGACGGCACTGGTTGTGGAGTGGCGTCACTGCAGGAAGGACTGGGGGACGACAATGTCTGGTGTGTGTGTGTGTGTGGGGGGGGGGGGTGAAAGAAGATTATTAATCTTTGCAATGGATGGAATTTACACAATCTGGGGCGCAACTAATGGGGTAAGTCGAAGGGAAGGGGGGGGGGTGGAATTCTGTTTTGACATAAGGAATTCCATTTCTCATCACTGCTGCTGTTCGGTTATTAAAAGAAAGACGCCTGTGGTGGGGGAGATGAGGGGAGGGGGGTTGAGATACCGGTTTCCATCACCCATGGCGCCTGGAGCATAGCGCCACACCCAGGTAAAACCTGAAACAAATACCACGGGTACAAAAAAAAAAAACTGCCAAACAACAACACACGGGGTGTTTCATGCACGTAATCCCGTGAGCACTCACAGCGAAACACATGCAGGGTCAGGACACACAGCGGCGGCCCTCCAGACTGCCTCCCACACTGGCAGTTGTAAACGAGTCTCGTGAGAACGTCAGCAGTTCCCAGTCCTGAGTTTTGACGACAGTGGGAAAAACAAAAGATTTTTAGATTCTGTTGTCTTTGCCAGGTTTTTCCTGGCAGGGAGTTTGACTACTGCTCTAGACAGGCCTGAACCACAGACAGTAACAGTTGTAGTCATACATCACCCACACAGCAAGTCTCAACTAACTCGTCTTCAACTACAAGTGTTCTTTAGCTTTTTTGTCTCCTACCCATGGCAGATATTTCAAATTGAGATCCTGGCTGTCTCATACAATCAATCATATTACTCCAACAGTGGGGTTGACCAGACAGCATGTTGGTGACACACTGTCCGTCTGCAGTTCTCTTTGGTTAGACATTCCAAAATGTTGGTGAAAAACAAACAAATAAACAAATGAACAACTTTATTTCTGTTCCAGTTAAACTATCCACTATTTGACTTGTGTTCCGAGTTCGGTTTGACCAATCGCTAAGCTCCAGATCAATGTTTTATTCTGATCTGATCTTGTACGATACTATGACGTGTACAGTGTACAGTGACGTCAGATTTCTGTCTGTATATGTGGAGATGACGTGTTGATAACAGGCCAATGCTGGCATGAAGATAACGGAGAAGGCCATCCTGTTGATACTATGACCTTGACACTATCCATGATTTTTATTTTACCAATTTGTCTTTGTGGAGAATTGCTGTGAAAAATTCCAAATATTCGTTCATTCGTTTATGTATCCTCCAGCTCAAATAAAGTTTAAAATAAATATAACTGAGTCATTCAAATATCAATTCTGGCGTGGAGAACCAAAAACACGGTCATGCATTCTGCAGAGATAAGATGTTCTAACGCACGACCCTGAGCCAGTTTCCTACATACCTGGACTGGATGGGCAATCTGCCAAACTACCTGTACCTTAGCTTTGTACCTTCCACTGCACGGAAACCGGCCAGAAATATATAACCCTATGAACGCTGATGTATCTACCGGTTGATGGCAGGTATCCGACAGGCACACAAGTGTCTGTAGCCGCCAATGTAAGGTAGCGCAATGTCTTGTGTACAGAAGTCTGATGTCTGTGATTTGTGAGAAGAACCGCTTGACCTATTTAATGACAGTACTGACCCAATTCCACACAAACATTCTCTAATCCTGTCTGTATTCACCCAAAACCAGGGAAAAAATAATATTAAAGAAAAAAAATTGACAGTAGGCGCGAGTCATCAGACAAATTAGTTCAGTGATGACCACAGAATACCGGGCAACATCGTCGCCCTCCACTCTCTCCTCCTGCTTCTTCCGTGTTTCCCCGCAACAGACCCAACTCCATCACTTGTCTCACCTTCAACATCCATCACGGCTGATTGTCCAGGCATACCTCTGACCTGCCATGACCTTTGCTGATAAACAGAAACAAAAACTCGGCTGCCCAGAGCACCAGTAATTATTTCTTTTTGATATCTACAAAATCGCGTGTCACTTTTCCACCCTCCAGCTGGACATCGTGTAGCCTACACCACTGTTTCTCAACCTTTTTTGTCCCATGTCCCACTTCAATGAAAAAGAACAGACGCGCTCCACCACCATCGGACAAAGTTAGTACATGTATACAGTATGAGACCCTACACCCCATTCCGCAGTTCCACACCCCACCAAAGTATTGCCACACCCCACCATTGTACTTTGGGAACACAAACGTGTACGAAGTAACACATTAAGACCGGGAGCGGGGGCGGGGTGGATGATAACACGGCACCAGCCAGGTCTCCAACTGTACACGCATGCGCAGGCGGCAGCGCATTGCACAATCTAAACATCGTCCTTGAAGGACACGTGGAAAATGGCATGTTTCTTTCATACAGGACTAAACACACACATTCATAAACACAATCAACGCGCACGCACGCGCGCACACACACAAATTCATGCTGAGACGCCCAAACAGAAAAAAAGCCTAAATGTTCGTATTCATGCACATTCGCAAACAAACCCTCAGACTACATAAACAAACGCCTTCACGCACAAGCACACACACAATCACTCAAACATACACAAACAGACCCACCCACCCCCCCCCCTCCACACAAACATCACTCAAACAGACCAAATCTAAATACAACAACAACAACAACAAAAATAGAACACTGCCTATAACAGCTGGAGTCTGACACTGCTGCTTACACATCCAGTAGACAATTTCTATTGTCTAAGGTCATTCAAGAGACAATAGTCACAACTATTTATTTTCTGTGTCCACTCTCATCCCCACTTACCCATCCCAACCCTCCCAAAAAATCAAATAACAACAACAAAAAAATCAATCACAACAACAAAGATTAATCAGTAACAACTTCTCAAAGTGCTCAAAGTACTAAAAGAGTTCCCTTTCTTGAGCTGGAATGGACGCGAGATGTGATGTCACGTGGTGACCGAAATAAATTAGCACGGTGCTTGATGGTAAGGGAATGCAGCAATTCAAGTTTAAAAACACAAAAAAATAACAAAAAAGTCACTCTTCACTGGAACTGAGACTGGGAATTCTGTCAGTGTCATCACCAACCTACCCGAGTGTTCCACCCAACCTCACAGCCGTCTTACATTCTACACTCAGCTCATGCTGACGACGGGAATTCCCGACAGCAGAGTTTTTCTGTCTTGCTCACCTGGTATGACTAAACTTTTCGTGTAAACTTCTTCCTGGTGTGCATCCATATAGTGCACAGAGAGAGAGAGAGAGACTGAGAGAGAGGGGGGAAGAGAGAGACAGGAAGAAAGAAAGAGAGAGAGAGCAAGAGAGAGGGGGGGGAAGAGAGAGAGAGTGAGAGAGAGATAGGGAAAGAGAGAGAGAAAGAGAGAGAGAGAGAGTAAACAAATTTGAGCCCCTATAACTGGACAACAACTACAGGCTCTATGTTTACATTGTAGTAAGGTCTACTTGCTGCCAACTTCTGGTGACCCACAATCATTTTATGTTTAATTCACCCCCGCCTTTGGCTGCCATTACATTTGGATTTTCCATCTCTCGGTGACGAATTCTGGATGATTCCACAGATCTGTGTTATGCGTTACACCAGAGATTATCTTAACCTATTTCATGTCTCTGCCATCTGGAACTTCACTGGCATTGTGTGTGTGGGGGGGGGGGGTGGGGGAGAGGTAACTTGATTACCTGCTCGTTTTTTCTTTATGCAGGTGAGGGGGGGGGGTAAAAAATCAAAGGGACAAAGATAAAACGCCAGGGAGGGAGGGAGGGAGCTAAAAGACGAAAGAGGAAAGCGATGACATCTACACAAAGAGAAGGTAACTGGGGACAGAATCTCGGCGATATTTCTTTTATGTGTGGGTGGATTGGGTGGGACAAGGCACAGCTGCGGGATGGAAGAACATTATTTTAAAACTAAAATACCATGAATAAAGAGATGCAAGCAGTGACCACCGCAGAAACCGGGGAGCAGGGGGGGGGGGGGGAGATGGAGACAAAAGACAGACGGACAGAGAAAGAGTGAAAAAAAAAAGGGTGACAGCAGAGGGAGGAAAGAGAGGAGAGGGGGGGGGAGGGAGTGAAATAAAGTTATCATGAACAACAGATAACAGACGTTATTCAGTATGTGACGTCAGTCCGACCGAGAGGGTTTGTACACGTCAAAAGTTAGATGGAGGATGCAAAAGAAAGAAAGAACGGCAAAGACATCGTGACTGACGTCAGGTAGACAAAGAAAACCTATATACCAACAAGGATGTTCGAGCAAAGGCCGTCGGGTACATGTACTCACATCTAGAGATCAACCGTTGAGGAACTTAAGAGTAACCAAAAGAAATCACAAACAGAGAATACAAAAGCGACTTCAGCAACAGCAACAGTGGTGGACGTAGATGAAAAACATCGTGTACTTGAAGTACAAAGTGAGTTCTCCAAACTGGAAGGTGTAAAATGTAACCCACGCAGTCAAGTGATCTCAGATGTCAGGTCGGGTCAGACTGGAACATTGACATCAGATGGTCCGGGTGAACTCAACAGTACAAACGAATCAGTGAGACCTGAAGGATCTCACAATTGGTCTTGTATTATATCCATAATCCATACTACAAATATGGAAAGTTCGGACTTCTGGCGAGGGTGAAGTTTTGAACTATCTTTTCATTGCACACACAGAGGTCAGAGGTCAGAAAGAGTTTTCAAACTTTACTTACACCCCCCTCCCCCCGTCCTTGCCCAACCCCGCCCACATACGCTTACTCATTTCACGTTTCCAGTTCCTAATGACCACAATACATTATACATGTACTTCCATGAGAGCGTTGACTATTCTCATACATGAAACTGGTATTATGTGTTATCTAGCACAAGACAGATTTGAGTACACTCAAATCAAGTTCCATTCACCATCTACCATACTAGTAAGAAAGAAAGCCAGTAATCATCTCCTCTCTCCATCCTGCCAGGATCTCAAGTCGACATGTCCATCATGGTTAGCTCAAAGACCAGTTCTGGAATACCTTGGTTCAGGTAGATCATCATAAACGTGTTGAAAAGCCGCCAGTCAGGGACAGTGCAATTCTATTTCATACGAGAGGGACGGGACGTTGTCAAAATTTTTCTCATTAATTTGACATGATTAACTGTTTTAGAACTGCACTTGACCCACAATACCATCAATGTACTCGATATATCTCCACTAGTCCAATGGCGTCATCATCTGCACACCGGCAATGTCTGTAATGCAACCTGGCAACCTGTCTCTCATCCTTTTCCATCCTGTGCGCTGATTGCCAGATTTCATGTAATTCAGCCAGCCAACCTGCTAAATCGGAGTCGCATAAACACTGTATTGACACCTCAAGACGGCATGTTGTGCAAAAACTCAAATGCTCAGTAAAAAAAAAAGACAAAAAAGACAACAAGAAAACAAACAAACTCATGTCTTATGTGTGTGAATTCTATCCCCACCACAACATGAAACCACTGGACTCTGCCATGGAAGTCAAGGACGTTCTTTGTCTGTAACAACAGTACATTTCCACAGCTTAACTTACAGGACATTTTTTTTCTTTGGTCAGGGTTGCAACACACAAAATAGAGGGGGGGGGGGGGACTATAATATAAACAACATGCATACATGTGTAATACACAGTCCAGGAAATCTGCGCTGCGCGTGACAACAGGACTTGGCCAGGACACCACAGAATGTGTTTAACCGACAGAGAACTTAATCATTTTGGTCCTTTTTGGTCTTTCAGTACCTCAGCACAGCAGAGTTAGACAAAAAGACACAATGTCTTCATGTTGTGAGTGTCTGTTATCTCTAGTTTGTCTCCCTTGATGTTTCCACGCTGACTGACGGTGGAGACACAGAGAGACCCAGGGAGACAACTTGGGCATTGTGTGTTTCTGCCTGGCCAAGCTCTGCGCGAGCACAACAATTCTAGACTGTTCTGTCAGATAAGTGGGTAATACGAGTCACTCTATGAGTGTGGGGTTGTCTGGTCTGTATGTCTGTGTATGTGTGTGTGGGGGACGGGGGGGCTGTCGGCAAAAGGCACGTATCTGGTTTCTGTATATATATACGTACCATAAGAAGCGATCGCTAAACGCGAGTGTGTGAGCGAGGATGAGAGTGGTTGGCTGAGTGAGTGAGTGTGTGTGTGTGTGTGTGTGTGTGAATGACTGACTGAGTGAAAGAAAAAGTGAGTGCATAATTAAGTGAATAAATGAGTAGGGGAAGCAGACTGACTCACTAAGTGAGTGAGTGCCCGCTGAGGTGCGGAGAAGAATGAACGTGTGATCTACAGGCTGGTGACAGAATGAGTGAACAGGTGATTGAGTGAGTGAGTGAGTGAGTAGTTCAGATCGATTGGTGAGGAACCAGACAGTGAGTGAAAATTATCCCAGAAACATTCTCCTACACTAAGTAATGCGGCCAAGTTGGTTTTATTACCTCTACAGTTTGTGACCAAGAAATGAGTGTCCAAAAAAAAAAAGAAAAAAAACCTACTGAAACCTACAGACAAAAGTAAATCAAGCAGATAAACAGACGTAGGTGATGCAGAGAACGACAAATGAAGAATGAAGGAGCGAGAGAAAGAACGTTAACTGTTGGCATAAACAATGGCAGACTTTCCAGGTCTGGCTCTGGTACTGCTGGGGGGAGGGGGGGGGGGAGTGGTTGGAGTGTAGTGTGGCTGTAGGCACTGTGGACAATCTGGCAACTGCCAAGTGTAGCACATTGTGATGTACGTATGTGTGTACATGTTGTGTTACTTCTGGCTTTCATTCAAAGATTTCTCTTCAGTCTGACTTGTGCTACTACCGGGAGAGGGGGGGGGGGCAGGACATCTGAGCAGACAGACAGACAGACAAACGAGCAGAAAGACTGCTACTGAGCTAGTGTAGGGAAAGGATATCAAAGAGTCCACCTGAAGGACAATATTGGGGTATAGGTAAACTGATGGATGAGAAAGACAAATATGATCATCGATGTGTGTGTGTGTGAGAGAGAGAGAGGGGGGAGGGGAGGTGTCAAGTAAAATGAGAGAGGGAGACACGCCAACGCACAGAAAATGGCCAAAGTAAAGACAAACGGACAGACAGAACGCAGAAAGACCAGAAAGAGAGACAGGTTCTGCGCCAATGGTTTCCATACCAAGTTTCCACTCTGTGATTCCAACATCAGTCTGATCTCTGATCTTTTCATTTTCATTTGACTTAACTAACAAAAATCAAGTGCATGTACAATGTAGGTCTAACCGAGCAACTTTGCATTCTTTTACAGTCTCCCATTGTCCAACTTCTCCGATTATTAGTCATCACACACCTCACCTCGGGCAAGCAAACAATGACTTCGTTCACCCTGACACTTAACAGGAAAAGTGCCCCGCCCCTCTCAGACCTACGAAAAAGTTCTCCACAAAGTTCTGAAAGATCAGGCATTATCAACGCTCCCTGTACGGGAATTCCCAACTAAAAAAAAAAAAAAGAAACAATTTCAGGCATTATTCCAGAAAAGAAGAAGAAGAAGAAAAATGCCTTATCAAGTAATATCAAGGACGGGCGAAACGCCCACTGAAATGTAATCACGATTCGATCAATTCCCAAAACTGATGGGTCAAGTACTGAGTTCGTGCGTGATCTCCTAAAGGCCTGTTTACACTGGTAGGTTTTAGGAATAGAAAAAAGGAAAGGAAATCTAGCGGAAAGCCCGTCGCGTTTACACTGTTCCGAAATCGGAATGGAATCCGACCCTTTCCTATTTCCTTGGGGACAAGGTGGTCTAGAGGCAAGGTGCTCGCCTCTCATGCCAATGGTCCCGGGTTCTAAACCCGGGCAGTGCAGGCATGTTGGAAATTGGATTTTTCTCATATTTTCAAGTCCCTGGTCCTATTGGGGGGTAGGATCGAGTACCTAGTCTTCTCGGATAAGGACGAAAAAATTCGGAGGGCCCGTGTGCACGTTGCGCACGTTAAAGATACCTTGGCAGTTGGAAATCGTAAAGAGCAGGCCGAAAGGCCGCTGCCCGGGCAAAATTGAAAATTGAAATTAATAGATTAAAAATTTATCCATATCATCCCCCCCCCCCCCCCGTCAGAATTTATTATTCATTATTAAATATATATTGTTATTAATAAATATTCAAATATTATTTGAGTTGTGTGTTGTGTGAACTGATGTGAATTGTGAACTGCTGTGAATTGTGAACTGTTGTGAGTTGTGAACTGCGCCTAACAGGCTGCGTTACAATTTGCTCTGAGATAGAGAGAGAGAGTGAGCGAGACAGGGAGAGAGAAAGAAGCAGTGTAGTGTGTTGAGCGCTTCGCGCGTTTGTCAAGCGCTTTGAGGTCTAGGCATAAAGCGCTATATAAGTGTACTTATTATTATTATTGTGAGAGGATGAACGACTTTCTATTTTTAATGTGCTTTCATGGTAGCTCTAGTGCGTGAGTGAGGGACGGCCACTCATAGTAGTTTAGGGACACTTGGCCGAGTACCATTAATTGGATTATTTCCCTTGTAATACTAGCGCGGGACCCGTTATTCACATCACGGTGAAAAGCGCGCATTTTGATTGGTCAGTTGGAAATGTACCGGGCTTCCAACTCTTATATCATCTCTTTGAGTTTCTTACAACTCGCTCACTCGTTGTTATCCACCGACAGAAAGACGGGAACCCGAATTCATTTTTGAGAGTAGACAATACCCTATCGGTACAAAATAGGTACTCATGATAACGTTTGTTATCAATGGAGATACGTCGTATTAATGGACGAAAGTATCCCGCACAAAATTGTCGAATGTTGTTAGTCCTGACACTTTGAAAATTTATATTAAAACTATTACCGGGTTTCTGGTATAAGTAGTCAGTTAGAATTTTAGCAGCAAGTTTCCAATTTATAATGGTACCAATTTTGTTGTACTTTGATGCACATATCCTATTGAAATAATTAATAAGAGGATCTCGGATTTAAAGTAAACCACGAGTTAGACGCATGTTATCCCCGATAAATCCAACCTGGGTCAAATTTATTCAATTATTGCTGGAGGGGACGTTAGAGTAATTTCTGCAGTTTACTGGGATACCTAATTGACTTTTGTGTGCACCCTTTTAACCGTACTGTAAATTCGATTGTGTTAGGACCCTAACCGGTTATGTTGTCGGGCTGGACTCCATGTCCGAGCCTTTCACTTGTGCAACACGGGCTACGTAATAGCTCTCTCGGACGTCCGCGCGGGCTAATAAATAAGATGCGGTTCGAGTGGTCAAGACACTCCATCATAGACGCAGAGACAGAGCCGACGCTTGCCATCGCCACCCCGCCCCATAAGGCATGTAGCGGTAGCACAGGACCCGGAGAAACTTTGGGTAAGTTGGAGACTATTATATTAGAAGTGACTTTAATTTGCGCACCCCCCCCCCTTTTTCTTGGATGCCACGTAGAGAATGCTGATCTACAGAGACTATTATGAGTCCGGCTCAACGGTAATTGCCATTGTCATTGGACGTGTAGGATGCGCTTTGCAGTACAGTGTCTTGATATTGTGACTTTATTGTCAAAGTTAACGTTTGCGGTGCTAGATGATAATGATGGCTCGCTAACCAAGCTATCACGATTTGCTTGTGTGCCTATATATAGTGTATGTGTAGCATTGCCTTGTTGTGGTAGGCAGTGAGGATTTCCTGACATGTTGATGTGGATGGCTTATGTTACAGCGAGCGGCACTATACGCTTGATTGTATTACGGGTATTTGTGTACCTTGCCAGTACCACTATGCTATAGAGAGCAGTGTGATTGTGATTGCGTGTTTAGTGTTTAAGATGTGTAATTAATTACATGTATTGGAGATGTATAATATTAGTTGGGCCTCACATGGGTGAGCCCCAGGATTGTTCTATGTGCGGCGGTGGATGAACAATGTTTCAATGAGTCTACACATGTTGCAATGAGTCTCGCCGACATATATATATATATCATGTGCATGTATTATAGTTATCCAGATGTATTATGCTTCTATGAGTTTCGTAAGTGTGTGAAGGACAGTTTCATTTTAAGGAATGTACACATTACTGTATGTATCTAGTGGTGTGTCATACACGTTAGCCTGGCGGCATAGCTCCGCGGCTAAGGTCAAAGGGCATGACCCTTCAGTATCGATTGGGAAGGGAAGTCACCAATACAATAGCCCTGGGGCGGGTTAGTACTAATAATGGGAGTGGGCCTATGAGGATGGCCTGCATTGGGATGCAGCGTCTGTGTTATGGACGGTCAGTGGGCCATGTTGGCCACTGCGTTATTAAATGGAATGGCCACTCTGGATGTGTTGTACACCGGCTCAGTGGAGCGAAACTATTGTGTTCTTGCCCCTTCATTTGTTATGTCCTTCATACTTTGATTAGTACATTAATTAGTTTATGTTGCCAGTGTACTAGGAAACTCCTTGTGTATATGATATAGCCACTTGTAGTTGTTATTCATTAACCTTAGCGCTATTTTATTCCATGCATACATATCCAGTTGGTTATTGCTTAAATTCTATATTATGTTGTTGTTGCTTGATTTAATACTTAATACTATTAATATGTATGTCCACCATTGATTGCCTGATTAATGTTGTCATTATATCCTAATCATATTTTCGTCTTTTTCTCTTGTTCCAGCTTGTGGCTGGTTGGGCTTTTTTTTGTTGGTAGTGATACCTTTGTTAGGCTTTTTGAATAAATAAGATTGCCAGCAGAACCCTGTGTTTGTTAATCCTGTGTATCCTTAAGGGAGTTACTATTGAACCCACGCAGTAACCACATTAGCCACTCGTAGTTCATCCAACATTTTCTGGTGTCAAGAAGTGGGATACACAGAAGGGTTAGTTTGTAGTGTAGAAAGCCCAGCCATGGAAATTTTTAGTTTGAAGCCCGGCCAGCCAGCCAACCCCTGCCCCACCCCATAGGAACCAGGGAGCCATGAAGACCAACGCCCTCCAACATCAACTCAAGATTCAGGACTTGTATCCCAGTCCTGTGTACACCACCCATCCCACTGCAGTCAACAGGGACCCGTTGCGGGTATTTCATCCCGCAATCTACACGTATCCGCAACATCCGCCCCCACAGCCTGCGTCGACCGATGTCTGGTACTTCCCGGCTCACCACCCTTGCCAGCCACCTGCAGCCCGACCGGACCCTCAACCTGGGATGACAACTTCCCAGCGCCTACCTCCTGTGCGACGGTCCAGCCGCCCACACAGACAAGCCCAGAGATTGGACCTCTGACTCTTATTAGTGATTAACATTAGAGATTGACTGTGAGTGCAGAAAGAGCAGGGGAGCGCACCCATCAAGACCCCCCCCCCGAGTTTCCATCAGGCCAGATGATAGACCACCGAATCCAAGGGAGCTCCGCCTCAAGATTTTAAGTTAGAGAGTATGCCCATGTTAGCTTTCTCCACAGCTTAGTTACGATTACTTTTAATGCCTATGTTGACCTTACCTTTTTCATTGCCCTAGTGCCCTTATAGCATATTGTATTTTTTTGTACCGTTCGATCCTACGTTAACCCTGATAGTGGTCTGGGACCACCGTTGCAGGTCTGGGACCTGTTGTTTTGTCCATATGATGTAACTTGCTACAGCCAGAGCTGAGACTGTTGTGTACATCTTCAGGATGCCAGTAGTAACTTAGCCGGTTCACGCCACCTGTTAGTAGTTATAAAGAGGATGGACCATTGTTGTACTTCGGTTCACTGTGTGTAATTTGCAATTGTTCTACTCTAAGTGATGGTATCATAGCCCCTTAGAGTTTGATTATACCTTCAGTGGTCTTTTGTAAACCTTTGAATTGATGTATGTGTCACGTAAGGGACTACGTGACTTAGCAGGGGAGAATGTGAGAGGATGAACGACTTTCTATTTTTAATGTGCTTTCATGGTAGCTCTAGTGCGTGAGTGAGGGACGGCCACTCATAGTAGTTTAGGGACACTTGGCCGAGTACCATTAATTGGATTATTTCCCTTGTAATACTAGCGCGGGACCCGTTATTCACATCACGGTGAAAAGCGCGCATTTTGATTGGTCAGTTGGAAATGTACCGGGCTTCCAACTCTTATATCATCTCTTTGAGTTTCTTACAACTCGCTCACTCGTTGTTATCCACCGACAGAAAGACGGGAACCCGAATTCATTTTTGAGAGTAGACAATACCCTATCGGTACAAAATAGGTACTCATGATAACGTTTGTTATCAATGGAGATACGTCGTATTAATGGACGAAAGTATCCCGCACAAAATTGTCGAATGTTGTTAGTCCTGACACTTTGAAAATTTATATTAAAACTATTACCGGGTTTCTGGTATAAGTAGTCAGTTAGAATTTTAGCAGCAAGTTTCCAATTTATAATGGTACCAATTTTGTTGTACTTTGATGCACATATCCTATTGAAATAATTAATAAGAGGATCTCGGATTTAAAGTAAACCACGAGTTAGACGCATGTTATCCCCGATAAATCCAACCTGGGTCAAATTTATTCAATTATTGCTGGAGGGGACGTTAGAGTAATTTCTGCAGTTTACTGGGATACCTAATTGACTTTTGTGTGCACCCTTTTAACCGTACTGTAAATTCGATTGTGTTAGGACCCTAACCGGTTATGTTGTCGGGCTGGACTCCATGTCCGAGCCTTTCACTTGTGCAACACGGGCTACGTAATAGCTCTCTCGGACGTCCGCGCGGGCTAATAAATAAGATGCGGTTCGAGTGGTCAAGACACTCCATCATAGACGCAGAGACAGAGCCGACGCTTGCCATCGCCACCCCGCCCCATAAGGCATGTAGCGGTAGCACAGGACCCGGAGAAACTTTGGGTAAGTTGGAGACTATTATATTAGAAGTGACTTTAATTTGCGCACCCCCCCCCCCTTTTTCTTGGAT
The DNA here is from genome assembly GCA_963931925.1 of Onchidella celtica. NCBI lineage: Eukaryota > Metazoa > Mollusca > Gastropoda > Systellommatophora > Onchidiidae > Onchidella > Onchidella celtica. Next base: position 1,209,691 of record OZ007572.1, read on the forward strand.
GCCACGTAGAGAATGCTGATCTACAGAGACTATTATGAGTCCGGCTCAACGGTAATTGCCATTGTCATTGGACGTGTAGGATGCGCTTTGCAGTACAGTGTCTTGATATTGTGACTTTATTGTCAAAGTTAACGTTTGCGGTGCTAGATGATAATGATGGCTCGCTAACCAAGCTATCACGATTTGCTTGTGTGCCTATATATAGTGTATGTGTAGCATTGCCTTGTTGTGGTAGGCAGTGAGGATTTCCTGACATGTTGATGTGGATGGCTTATGTTACAGCGAGCGGCACTATACGCTTGATTGTATTACGGGTATTTGTGTACCTTGCCAGTACCACTATGCTATAGAGAGCAGTGTGATTGTGATTGCGTGTTTAGTGTTTAAGATGTGTAATTAATTACATGTATTGGAGATGTATAATATTAGTTGGGCCTCACATGGGTGAGCCCCAGGATTGTTCTATGTGCGGCGGTGGATGAACAATGTTTCAATGAGTCTACACATGTTGCAATGAGTCTCGCCGACATATATATATATATCATGTGCATGTATTATAGTTATCCAGATGTATTATGCTTCTATGAGTTTCGTAAGTGTGTGAAGGACAGTTTCATTTTAAGGAATGTACACATTACTGTATGTATCTAGTGGTGTGTCATACACGTTAGCCTGGCGGCATAGCTCCGCGGCTAAGGTCAAAGGGCATGACCCTTCAGTATCGATTGGGAAGGGAAGTCACCAATACAATAGCCCTGGGGCGGGTTAGTACTAATAATGGGAGTGGGCCTATGAGGATGGCCTGCATTGGGATGCAGCGTCTGTGTTATGGACGGTCAGTGGGCCATGTTGGCCACTGCGTTATTAAATGGAATGGCCACTCTGGATGTGTTGTACACCGGCTCAGTGGAGCGAAACTATTGTGTTCTTGCCCCTTCATTTGTTATGTCCTTCATACTTTGATTAGTACATTAATTAGTTTATGTTGCCAGTGTACTAGGAAACTCCTTGTGTATATGATATAGCCACTTGTAGTTGTTATTCATTAACCTTAGCGCTATTTTATTCCATGCATACATATCCAGTTGGTTATTGCTTAAATTCTATATTATGTTGTTGTTGCTTGATTTAATACTTAATACTATTAATATGTATGTCCACCATTGATTGCCTGATTAATGTTGTCATTATATCCTAATCATATTTTCGTCTTTTTCTCTTGTTCCAGCTTGTGGCTGGTTGGGCTTTTTTTTGTTGGTAGTGATACCTTTGTTAGGCTTTTTGAATAAATAAGATTGCCAGCAGAACCCTGTGTTTGTTAATCCTGTGTATCCTTAAGGGAGTTACTATTGAACCCACGCAGTAACCACATTAGCCACTCGTAGTTCACCCAACATTATTATTATTATTCCTTTCCGATTTCCCCCTGAAACGCTGGAATAGGACCATTCTTATTTTCATTCCGATTTCGGAAAGGTTATGCGTCACGTGACTACCGCCTCGGTGTAAAATGGCGTTCGGTCAAAGATCTTAAAATAGTATTCACTAGTTAATACTATTTTAAGATCTTTGCGTTCGGTAGACCTATCGAAGAAACTTTCACCCAAACATTCTTGAGGGCGAGAGCTGTCTATGGGATACTAAATCGCCCACATGGCATAACAAGCAGACGGGAACTAAAGCCCTTGGAATTTTAGTGAGTGATAAAAGCCTTGAAAGATCAGCTTAATTTCACATTCATACATTGAAATGCTGAACCGAACATTTCCTTCGCTGGACGAGTGAGAGGTCAGCGGCCGACACGCGAGCGTCCATCCCAGTCACTCACAGTCACATGACTAAAACAAACGATGCGCATCGCTTCTCATTCGGAAAACGGACTAGTGTAAACAGCCGCGTTTCGAGGGGGAAATCGGAAAGCAAAACTCGGAAAGCTGGGAGAGTTCTTCCCCCACGGCCTCGATTCCGTTTTTCTATTCCTAAAACCTACCAGTGTAAACAGGCCTTAAGTGACACATTTCTCAAGTTGCCACACATCTCTATTAGTGATGTCTGATCGTTCAGTAGTGTATGTCAATGTGTCTAATGCCACAAGTCAGGAACAGTGGGCCTTTTTCGTGATATTTTTACCAACAGTTGCTATGGAAAGACACTCTGAATACAGATTGATTCCATCAACAACTCACTTCCTTGCCCCACCCTCTCCCCCCCCCCCGGCCAAGGCCTAACCAATCAACTGTATCAACATATCGCAAACTTAGTTCTTGTTTGTTTTGTCTCCATTTTCTGACACACTGGACATCATTTAGTGTGAATATAGAAGAGGTATAACAAATGTACACCCTGACACTTGTGAAAAATGCCTTGCGGCACGTATCAAGCTCTTTCACAGTTCCGATTTATTCTCTTTATCATCATAATACTAAAGCCGCAAACTTGTACCGTCCAATTTCTCAGTTGTGCAAAAAGCGGAGTTGGAACAAACTAGAACTAAGATCTCGACGTGTCAACAGTGCAGAAATTCTGCACAATTTTCTGAAAGAGTAGCATGACCCAGCAGGCCTACCAACAGTTGACAACTGGCTGCGTGGCACAGGGCCATGCCTCCATATCTCGGACTATCGGGACCACGCCCAGTTCTGGCCTCTCTACCCCATCCACCCTGCTTACTTCACCCAAACTCACGGCAGTGATGTAAAAACTAGATCACGTGAGGGTGAGCAAGGCTACAGCAGATAAAGACAGTTTACACCCTGGAGCTCACATGCACACACAAGTTATCTCATTAGGCAAACTTTTCACGACGAGACTTCTCCATCTTGTATCAGATATTGTGAAAACACAACTGCCCCCCCCCCCCCCCATTGCTGAAAAATATCTCAAGCCTTTCCTGATTTATTCAAATTTTCATTTTTCTGGGACAGAAACACGATTTTTTTTTCTTTCCTAGCTTAATAATCCCCTGTCCCGGGAGACAAAAACAGCCGGCGCGCGTGTATCTCTAGCTCCCTGGACCCTGAGGTTAATGGGCTGAGCTGTGTGCCTGCATGCGAGATTATTGTGCGTTTTCTCAGAGTCATCGTGACCCAGCTGTTTGAAGAGAATTAGGCTTCGTTATGTCCTTGTTTGACACTCATCAAATATTTCCGGGGGAAATCAAAGACGCCACGATCAGCTTGGGCAGAAAATTAGTTTCTTCAAACGTGTCAAAACAATTTGAGTCTATTGCGGGTGGGGGATGGTGTAATTTTTTTTTTGGGGGGGGGGGGGTGAAACTAGGACATCCAGGTCAGGATTAGGAAAACACTGAAAATGTGAAGATCCATAGGGAGGGAGGAGAGAGGAAGGAAAGAACAATGGAATGAATGATGAAGACAAATATTCAATTGGTACATTGGAGAGGAACAAATGAGAACAGGGGTAAAGAACTGGCAGTGACAACGACGGAGGGGAAAAACAGAAGAAAGCAAGGCCATGACAACAAGGAGCGGCTCCGGACGTTGTGAGGGAAAACACACACACACACACTTGACGACGGGGATGAGAAAAAGACAACTGTAGAAAGGAAGAAAATCAAGAGGATGAGTAAGAAACTGAACCCGAGGATAAGGAGAAGGAGAAGGAGAAGTGAGTATTGTCCTCCCCCCCCCCCCCCTCACAGAGGTCACCGCTCAGCTTAACGTTTGTTTATCTTCCACTATCTCTCCGATCCTTGGGCCAGGGCTACAACAACGCTGTGTTTTCCTGACTGTGAGCGCCACTTCCGCACCCAACCCTGCCCCCCTCCCTTCCCTCCACCACCCCCTTCTCTTGCCCCACCCCTCCTGTTAAATGCCCGATCAGGACCGCTGGGACATGAATTTCTCACATATTCTATTACATTGTACAGCACCGGTTGACCATCTGCTGATCCAATCATTCCTCTTGTTATCCCTATGAGCTTTTCCATCATTATGACGTTCAACCCCCCCCCCCACCCCTCCCCTGTGCACGGAGACTGATCAAGCACATTGGCAAAGATTAGCTATAACCCCCCAAAGAAGAACTGGGACTCTTAGGAGAAAGAAACATGTCCGGGGGAACTTGTGACCAAAGTCCAAACAAACTTCAACATTTTGGCAGCGGCACGCACGAGTTTTGTGACGTCAGGCGATACAAACCCAGCAGTGACCGAACAGGGTTGTGACGTCACAGATGCTAATGACAATTTCTTCACAACCACAAGATAATTATTATTATATATACCCGCCCAAACCTGCCGTTCGTGTCCAAACTTCTCCAAGGAAACATGCAAACCCCATCAGATCCATCCCCTTTCCAGCATAACCCAGTTGTCGTCCATTTTATCGTCCACACGTGCTCTAAGGCAGGTCCAAACTTAGCATGGAAGAAGAATGATACGTTGAAACCATAACACTAAACTACTAGCATTGTTCAGGAACAAACCACTGGCACTTTCTCTTCATATCAAACTGATCAAAGGTGCTGCAGAGAGAAAGAATGGCGAACAGGTGAGCTGACGCATTCACTTGTTTCCTGGACTGGCAATTTCCTCACAAAAAGCTTTTTCCTGTTTTCAGTTCGCGGGACGACCATCTCAAACAGTGGCTGTATGTACGTGGACAGTTCAAACAAACTTAGCTCAGTACACGTGAACGATTGGAATTTCAAGAACTGAGTTCCGCAGAAAAACACGACGTGGCGCAATCGATCAATAAAGATGAACGAGTACCGATTCCCCCAGATAAACCCCGTCTGGGTATCGCTGTGGATCAAGTGCTGAACAAGCAAAATTGTATCGATCTAACAGTCTTCTTTTCTCTCACATTCCAATGATAAATGTTGACATTCAATACTTCAGGCTAGCCAATCGCCGGAGGCTGGAGAGTGCAGGAAAAAGGAAAGTCTTTATGGGGTTTTTTATCGGTGAACAAAAAAAGGGAGGGGGGGGGGGAGGGGGGGAGGAGGGGGGGGGGGGAGTTGTCATAAACTTGAAAACACGTAATAAATGAAGAAAAAAAATGCCGCCGTTTCGGTTGATCAAATTCTACCCCCAGATCCACAAATAGAAAATTGTGACTCAGAGAGAGTGAGAAAGTATGAAAAACGCGAATGCGGGAAGACCAGATAAAGAAAACATAGAAGAATGAACGAAAGAAAACATCCATGAATGAGAGGGACAGACAGAAACACACAAGTCAAGGGACTGCCAGGACAAGCTCAAGTGACAATCTGAGTGTCTGGGATGTGACTTGCAATACGTGATTGTCTGGGCTGCTGGACGGACCAAAGACCTGACTTCCATGGGGAAAGCACACACTGGGAAGCTGAAGACGTGCCAGAGAAGGTTTGTCATGCCAAAGGGACGAGCACGGACAGACAGGGAAGGAGGGGAAAGGTTAGAATGATTCAGGGGTCGGGGGGCTGACGTTTCATATTTCACGTGGAATGTACTATAAATTACACTACAAATTTAAACCAGAACTAAAGATAAACCAAACTGGGGAAAACCCCAAAGGAAATGAATGGGCAGAAGGATGGGGATAACCGATCTTGTACACGATTGGTCTCCCAGTCCCATACACTGTAGGGACAGATTGGTCTCCCAGTCCCATACACTGTAGGGACAGATTGGTCTCCCAGTCCCATACACTGTAGGGGCAGATTGGTCTCCCAGTCCCATACACTGTAGGGGCAGATTGGTCTCCCAGTCCCATACACTGTAGGGACAGATTGGTCTCCCAGTCCCATACACTGTAGGGGCAGATTGGTCTCCCAGTCCCATACACTGTAGGGGCAGATTGGTCTCCCAGTCCCATACACTGTAGGGGCAGATTGGTCTCCCAGTCCCATACACTGTAGGGGCAGATTGGTCTCCCAGTCCCATACACTGTAGGGACAGATTGGTCTCCCAGTCCCATACACTGTAGGGACAGATTGGTCTAACATACAATGTAGGGACAGATTGGTCTCCCAGTCCCATACACTGTAGGGACGGATTGGTCTAACATACAATGTAGGGACAGATTGGTCTACCATGTAACAATGTAGGGACAGATTGGTCTAACATGTCACAAATCCCAGACTGGGAGATGTAATAAGTTATGACAGGACAACAATCACGAACAAACAAGTTAACACTTAACAGAACAATCCATCAGACTCACACATTTATTAAACATAATTATACAGATAATAGCGCAATTACATACATTATATTATTGAAATCAACTGCCGTACAACGGCCTTATTCTCACACACACTCTCCCTCGGATCCACAATCCGGTAGTTACTCCTAAAGGCACTTCGGCTTCAGCCTCTCCCCTCAGGGTCTTAATAGCACATTAATAATTTACTGGCACCGCAGTCTCTCAATATCACCTTCCTATTGTCATACACCTTAGCATTCCCCTAGCACCTCAGCAGGGCAATAACACATTATCATTTCAATAGTACATTCTCCCCTCAACATGGCAATAGTGCATTATCACATTCACGCTCATATCTACGTCCCTGTCCGTGGCCTGACTGCCACGACTTTATGTGCCTCTACTGTCCTGCACTGACAGCCTCACTTCTGACCTATGTGTGGCCTCCGGCCCTATGCTGGCCTATCCCCTGTGCTCATCGAGGTGGCTCTGCGGCCCGTCCTCGACACCTACAAGAATAACATTACATTGGTATAATATCCTACCATTTCTATTCACTCCACCTCTCCTTACAATCCATGAAGCGTACACACACTAGTTCACCTTTCACTCACCACACATCTTACGGTAACACACCTCCATCGGAGTACACACTACTCACTCGCGCTACAAATCCATGAACTCACTTTCATCTATCGCTCATGGCGCACATTGCTATATCCAATACCAAGGACTTCCACATTCCTCACATATACTTATTTACATCATGGTAATAGACGAATATAATATAATACATCAATCATAATAATCAATCAACGTTCTACATACCAGTCATCACTGGAAAGACTCTCTCACTAGTCTTCTCGACTGCTCCCCTTATGTCTGCCCGATGGGCTCTTATTCACAGGTCCGTTCCGTAGGACCTTCTAACTTGCAGTGATAGTAATACAGCGCTTTCGCCTCATTCAGACCCCCCCCCCTACTCACGACAGCACGCTTATCTTACTTGTCTACCGTGAGCCATTCTTACTCTACACCCGCTCTGTAGCAATCCCCTTAATTGCACTCACTCCACCCGTGACATCATCCCCCACCCCAAAAAAATTAATGCAATTAATTTCAAATCGCATCAAGATGACTGTCAACGAGTGAGCGTGAGCAATACGTACACTAAAAAAAATGACCTAGCAGTTCCCCTAGTATATAGAATACCGAAATCAGGGGAAAATATGGGGATCAATATGGCCTGCAATATGCATATATGTGTCACATCATGAATAGCTAACTAATCACAATACTTAATACAGAATCAAAAACCACTCAACCTATCAACCATCCTTCATATCATATTTATAATGTCAATATTTTAAAGTCGACTCATTCACACAGATCCTGTCAATGTTCCTGTCCTCCGATGTATAAGCTCCTGAAATCTTCCCCTAGGCTCGACTAAGGTAGTCGGCGATATGATTGCTGGTTCCTGGAATTGGTTGAATAACGAAGGTATACGGCTGCAAAGCCAATGCCCATCTAGACAAGCGTGGGCTGGACGAACGATTCTTCGACAAAAATGTCAGTGGCTTGTGGTCTGTCTGGATACAAAATTCTCGTCCCATGAGATAACGTCCTAATTTCTGGACGGACCACACAATGGCAAGACACTCACGCTCTATCACAGAATACTTTCTTTCTCTCTGCAATAACTTCCTACTGACATAACATACAGGATGGAGACATTCGTTCTTCTCCTGTAGAAGACAAGCGCCGACACCAGAGTCCGACGCATCCGTTCTGAGGATAAAATTAGATCGAAAATCGGGTAATATCAGAATGGGTGACGATGATAATGCTGTCACCAAATTATCAAATGCTGTCTGACATTCAGACGTCCACTGGACCTTATCGGGTTGTCCCTTCTTAGTAAGGTCAGTAAGAGAAGATGACAAGGAGGAAAAATTTGGAATGAACTTTCTGTAATAATTTAAAATTCCCACTAAGCTTCTGACTTGTTTCTTTGTTTTAGGGATTTGGAACCCTACTAACTTGTCAATTTTTGTTACTTCAGGTCTCTGAACACCTCTACCCACGATATGTCCTAAGAATATTATCTCTGGACATGCCAAATCCATCTTTGCGGGTTTAGCAGTTAACCCAAAATGACGTAATCGTTGAAAAATTACTGTTAGTGTCTGAATATGATCAGACCATGTCGACGTATGGCATGCTATATCGTCAAAGAATGACACGACATTAGGTATGTCCTTCAACACTAGTCTCATTAATCGTGCAAACGTCGCTGGCGCGTTTACCAACCCAAATGGCATGACCTTAAATTGGAATAATCCCATGGGCGTTTGGAACGCCGTGTATTGTTTCGACTCCTCAGTAAGCGGGATTTCCCAATACCCTTTCGTCAAATCTATCTTGGAAAACCACGTGGACCCGGCCAATGAAGCTATTAATTCCTCCTGAAACGGAATAGGCTCCCTATCGCCTACCGTAATAGTGTTCAATCTTCGAAAATCAATACAGAACCGCACCGATCCATCAAGTTTTTTCACGAGGACGATGGGTGATGAATACGGCGATGTTGATGGTTCTATCACATCTAACTTCAACATTGACTCAACTTCCTTTATGACTCTATCTCTCGAAGAAAAAGGCAACGGGTACGGTCTAAGAAATACTGGCTTATCCGAAGTCAACTTTATTTGGTGCTGGATCACCGTAGTGCGACCCGGCAAATCCGTAACAACATCCGGGAATGACGCTAACAGGGTCTCAAGTTCCCTACTGCTTGAACTCGTAAGGTCAGGGTTAATTTTTACGTCCCTGTAACCTTGTGTCGGAGTTAACTCCGGCAATTGAATTTGTAACTCTTCCTGCGCCTCGGTGTCGCTTACGTCACAGTCCAACTGGTCTACGACCCCCGTACAAGCAACAGAGAAGACAGTCTCCTCTGGTCTTGTCTGTGCACACAGATACTGTGGTCTCTCATAAAATCTCTGTAGCATATTAACATGGAAAACCTTACTCGTTCCATCAATGTGGATAGCGTAATCTACCTTTGAAACAACTCGCTCAATAACATAAGGGCCTTTCCATGTCATCAATAACTTATTATGGTCCGTAGGTAACAACAATAGGACCTTGACTCCTGGCTTAAAAATTCTCAGTTTGGAACCTCTATCTTTATAGTCTTTTGCTCTTTTCGAAGCGATACCAGAAGCTTCTTCTGCTATAGTGCGCGCTGAAGATAGTCTTTCTCTTAAATCAACAAGGTACTGAAACACCGAAATCTGCTCATCGTCTCCCGATGATGGCGACGTCATCATGTCCCGGAGAACATCAGTTGGGCCCCTAGGACTACGACCGTACATCATTTCGAACGGCGAGAATCCCGTTGACTCCTGCCGTACCTCTCTGTACGCGAATAACACTGCAGGGATATATCTATCCCAATCTTTAGGGCGATCAGCAGCTACCTTACGCAGCATCGACTTTAACGTCGAGTTCAATCTCTCGCACATGCCATTAGCCTGCGGATGATAAGGGGTGGTAGTGATGGGTTGTATGCTGAATAAGCGGAACAATTCCTTCATCATCTGCGACGTAAATTGCGCGCCCCTATCAGACAGAATTTGCTCTGGTATTCCTACCCTAGCGAAAATTGCAAACAACGCTTCCGCGACTGCCTCAGACGTTATGGTCCGCAGAGGAACCGCCTCTGGCCATCTCGTAGCATTACATATGACCGTTAAGAAAAATCGATTCCCCCTATCGGTCGCTGGGTGAATGGGGCCAACAAGGTCTATCGAGACCTTTTTAAACGGTTCCGAGACCGTGGGGATCTTCTGAAGAGGAGCCTGGGGTGTACGACCCTTATGCGTCGTCTTTTGGCACGCACTGCACGTCTTACAATAGACTTGCACATCTCTGTGGATCGATGGCCAGTAAAAATTTTTAAGAACCCTCTCTTTGGTTCTAGCTATCCCCATATGACCCGCTAATGGGACATCATGTGCCAAGTGCAATACTGTTGCGATCAGCAACGCTGGCACAACGACCTGCTTTAAAATTGAGGACACCGTTACATACTTACGGAACAGAATGCCCGCATGAACAACAAAGGAGGACGACCCGTTCTTATATCTCCTCGTTTTCTCGGTTCGCGCTTCCCCAAAGCATGGGTTTAATGATGGGTCCTCCCTTTGTAATCTCGCCAAGCGCTCTGGCGTGATATCTAGGTTGACCGCTGGCGTAGCCAAAGGTCTAATCTTATCTTTATCAGCTACCCGTCGACGTGTTTCGACCGCGGCGCAAAAGTCAATACCTTTTGATTGCGACCATGCTTGCACGTTCTCATCGGAAGGGGAAACTACCCGTGATACATTCCCAATGATGAGCTGGGCGCCTGGAAAACAACCAACGACTGCTTCGACTTCCCCGCTAAGGAAAGGTGTATCTACCATTATTCTTGCCATGGGTAATTTCTCAATGGCCCCCGAAAATTGGATGCACGGGACAGTCTCACCTGTAAGCTGTGAATCCCGAATGCAGTCCCTATGCACTCCCACAACGGTACATCCTGTATCTCGTAAAACCGAGACCGGTTCGTCCCCAACAAACCCCGGATAAACCCTAAGACCACCTCCTGTATGACATGAATTTATAACGGGGATCTTTCTCCCACAAGGTAAAACACCGGAAGATAATAACTTCTCACAACTGGGACACTTAGAATACTGTCCGCCTCCGTTGTCCGATGTAACACACGCAGCCGCATGATGAAATTTATTTGGGGAACATGGACTGGAGCTACTGTCCACGTTCGCCGCTATCCTACCTGCAGGGCAATTCACGCTGATGTGATCTGCTCTACCGCAGTTCCAACACTTCGCGGCCCTACACTCGCGTGAAAAGTGACCCACGCGTCCGCAAGTCCAACACTCCGCTCCCTGTGCTGCACTAGGTCTGGGTCCCCGTGACCCATCGCGACCGGAACTAGAGTCCCTATGCCGTCGGTCATCGGCAAAGGTCACAAATCGCCCCCGGCCATTACCGCGACCTAGCCCTCCTGCTCGGTCAAACTTACCGGATCCATATGCCGGTGATTGGTGATAGCCCCTACGCTGCCCCTGGGCTTGCCCACTATAGGCACCACGCTGACGCGACCTGTCCCTAAGTCCTGCCGGCGACCCTTCGACAACGGCGACGTACCCAGCATCTTGGACGTACGCCCTGGCGACTGGTTTGGACGGATGTGCCGTACGGTATGCTTCCGCCAACTTAGACGCCTCCTGCACCGTCGCGGGTTCGTTCTCTTTCAGGAAAGCCACCAGATCTTTGTGGCACGACGCGTACAGCTGGTCACGGATCATTAAGTCTTTCAGTTTAGCAAAATCCGCGCCCACATGCGCCAAGTCTACCCAGTTCGCGAAATACTCCGTTAGTCTCGCGACGAAGGCAGCAAAGTCCTCCCTGGTATCTGCACGTGCCCGCCTAAACTGCTCCCGGAAATATTCCTCGGTGCGCGCAAATCGGCGAAGCAGCAAAGCCTTCAGCTTATCGTAATCTTGCACGTCTTCGCGCTGTAGCTCTTTAAAGTAGGTTAACGCTCGCCCCTGCAATAGAGACGCCAGGTACGTGGCCCATAATTCCTTACTTTCCCCCCATTGCAATTGTGCGTTCAGTTCGAACCTGTAAAGGAAGGCGTCTATGTCGTCCTTCCGGTCGTCGAACGTAGGGAGCTTAATCCTAACGCCACCTTTATTGTGTACCTGCCGCTCAACTGTTTCTGTTGGCGTATTCTTTTTGATTTCCAACTCCGCTATTCTTATTCGCGCCTCTCTCTCCTGCTGCTTATCTTCTAACTCCTTTAACTTTATCTCCCTCTCCTGCTCCCGTTCCTTAGCCTCTCTTTCCTGTTGCTTAAATTCCCTTTCCTCTTCTCTCTGTCGCTCTTGAGCCTCTTTTTCTGTCTGCCGCTCTCTATCCTTAGCACGCTCATCGCGCAAATCCGCCTGCTGTTCTTTAATCCAGCCGCGTAGCTCCTCTCCCTCCAGGCCAAGTTCCTTACCCAACTTCATTAGTTGTTGGAGTTCCGCCATTTCACAGATTTATGGTTATGGTATGTATTAAAAAAAAACGTCTAACCTGTCGGTATGATAACTAACGACACGACCAGAGACCTGAGATCACACCAGATATAACAATACCCACTTGTCTCAAATACAATTCAGAAATTTACCTTTACAGCACAACTAATTCTATATCTATAAAATGTATAGCACTATTAATTATAAAAGAAAATAGAAACGACAAGAATGAAGAAATACAGTAGAAGGACCACAAGTACGTCAAGGACAACGAACCAGACTAGGACAAAGCTTCTACAAAAAAAAACTATAATGGAAAAAAAAAATGCAACCTACTACGCCGATTACACAACACGGTACGAACAAGAACAGAGTCTGAAAAAAAAAGAACGTATCTATAGATAGGTAGAAAGAGGGACAAGAGAATACGTCTTCCTGCGGAACAGAGAAGATATCGACGATACAATCTAAACAAAAATACAGGTCCCTACAGAACTGTTCACTGTGATGAACGAAGTTCCAAATTTAGCCCACCTCCCGAAGAGGATAAACTACGCTCACCACAGCAAACCCGCGCCACCGCCCGTATAATCAATTACAACGAAAACAGAAAAACAGCGGAAAAAGACAGAAGAAAAGACAGCCCTCAATCCAGGGCACAAATTTTTCACTTAACTTCCACCCTTGATTTCAATTTCTCCCCTTCCTCGGAGCTCTGGCTGCTTGACCTCTACAGGCTGGCACACACACTCTGCAGAAATTTAAGTACACATTAATACCTATTCATAAAAATACATACATCAATACATATTCATAAATATACATAAATCATATCATGAAATTCCCATTCATCCCACGAACAAGGACAACAGCACGAATTCCTAGCACAACAGAAAAACAACTAGATATAACGAATACACAATGTCAAAATGACCACAGGTAAACAGGACGAGCCCCCAGTGTCACAAATCCCAGACTGGGAGATGTAATAAGTTATGACAGGACAACAATCACGAACAAACAAGTTAACACTTAACAGAACAATCCATCAGACTCACACATTTATTAAACATAATTATACAGATAATAGCGCAATTACATACATTATATTATTGAAATCAACTGCCGTACAACGGCCTTATTCTCACACACACTCTCCCTCGGATCCACAATCCGGTAGTTACTCCTAAAGGCACTTCGGCCTCAGCCTCTCCCCTCAGGGTCTTAATAGCACATTAATAATTTACTGGCACCGCAGTCTCTCAATATCACCTTCCTATTGTCATACACCTTAGCATTCCCCTAGCACCTCAGCAGGGCAATAACACATTATCATTTCAATAGTACATTCTCCCCTCAACATGGCAATAGTGCATTATCACATTCACGCTCATATCTACGTCCCTGTCCGTGGCCTGACTGCCACGACTTTATGTGCCTCTACTGTCCTGCACTGACAGCCTCACTTCTGGCCTATGTGTGGCCTCCGGCCCTATGCTGGTCTATCCCCTGTGCTCATCGAGGTGGCTCTGCGGCCCGTCCTCGACACCTACAAGAATAACATTACATTGGTATAATATCCTACCATTTCTATTCACTCCACCTCTCCTTACAATCCATGAAGCGTACACACACTAGTTCACCTTTCACTCACCACACATCTTACGGTAACACACCTCCATCGGAGTACACACTACTCACTCGCGCTACAAATCCATGAACTCACTTTCATCTATCGCTCATGGCGCACATTGCTATATCCAATACCAAGGACTTCCACATTCCTCACATATACTTATTTACATCATGGTAATAGACGAATATAATATAATACATCAATCATAATAATCAATCAACGTTCTACATACCAGTCATCACTGGAAAGACTCTCTCACTAGTCTTCTCGACTGCTCCCCTTATGTCTGCCCGATGGGCTCTTATTCACAGGTCCGTTCCGTAGGACCTTCTAACTTGCAGTGATAGTAATACAGCGCTTTCGCCTCATTCAGACCCCCCCCCCCTACTCACGACAGCACGCTTATCTTACTTGTCTACCGTGAGCCATTCTTACTCTACACCCGCTCTGTAGCAATCCCCTTAATGGCACTCACTCCACCCGTGACATAACATACTATGTAGGGACAGATTGGTCTACCATGTAACAATGTAGGAGCAGATAGGTCTAACATACAATGTAGGGACAGATTGGTCTACCATGTAACAATGTAGGGACAGACTGATCTAACATACTATGTAGGGACAGATTGCTCTACCATGTAACAATGTAGGGGCAGATTGGTCTAACATACAATGTAGGGACAAAGCGGACGGACGTGTTTTGGTGCTGCTAACGAAGCAAGAACTGGCAGCTAAGTAAACTGTTTCACTTCGTTCCTGTTGAAGTCTTTTATTGTTCGTTTTTTTTTTTCACTTGAAAAAGACGAAAGCCGAAAATTTCGTGTATTTCCTATCTTCTCTTTAGTTTGCTTTGTATTGTTTGGGTTTTATTTCTCACGCGGGGTTTTGCAACATACAACCTTTTCTTTTTGCCCAATTTTGACTTTGCTTATAGCCCTGCTGTGACCCCACAGTTTTTCTGTGGTTTTTATGATATTTCGTGAATTTCTACCACACAGTGTAGGGACAGATTGGTCTACCATACAATGACAGATTGGTCTACCATGTAACAATGTAGGGGCAGATTGGTCTAACATACAATGTAGGGACAGATTGATCTACCATGTAACAATGTAGGGGCAGATTGGTCTAACATACAATGTAAGGACAGCTTGGTCTACCATACAATGACAGATTGATCTACCATGTAACAATGTAGGGACAGATTGGTCTAACATACAATCTAGGGACAGATTGGTCTACCATACAATGACAGATTGATCTACCATGTAACAATGTAGGGACAGATTGGTCTACCATACAATGTAGGGACAGATTGGTCTACCATGTAACAATGTAGGGACAGATTGGTCTACCATACAATGTAGGGACAGATTGGTCTACCATACAATGTAGGGACAGATTGGACTACCATACAATGACAGATTGATCTACCATGTAACAATGTAGGGACGGATTGGTCTACCATACAATGACAGATTGATCTACCATGTAACAATGTAGGGACAGATTGGTCTAACATACAATGACAGATTGATCTACCATGTAACAATGTAGGGACAGATTGGTCTAACATACAATGACAGATTGATCTACCATGTAACAATGTAGGGACAGATTGGTCTAACATACAATGACAGATTGATCTACCATGTAACAATGTAGGGACAGATTGGTCTAACATACAATGACAGATTGATCTACCATGTAACAATGTAGGGACAGATTGGTCTACCATACAATGACAGATTGATCTACCATGTAACAATGTAGGGACAGATTGGTCTACCATACAATGACAGATTGATCTACCATGTAACAATGTAGGGACAGATTGGTCTACCATACAATGACAGATTGGTCTACCATACAATGACAGATTGGTCTACCATACAATGTAGGGACAGATTGGTCTACCATACAATGTAGGGACAGGTTGGTCTACCATACAATGACAGATTGATCTACCATGTAACAATGTAGGGACGGATTGGTCTACCATACAATGTAGGGACAGGTTGGTCTACCATACAATGTAGGGACAGGTTGGTCTACCATACAATGTAGGGACAGGTTGGTCTACCATACAATGTAGGGACAGGTTGGTCTACCATACAATGTAGGGACAGATTGGTCTACCATACAATGTAGGGACAGGTTGGTCTACCATACAATGTAGGGACAGGTTGGTCTACCATACAATGTAGGGACAGGTTGGTCTACCATACAATGTAGGATCGAGTACCTAGTCTTCTCGGATAAGGACGAAAAAATTCGGAGGGCCCGTGTGCACGTTGCGCGCGTTAAAGATACCTTGGCAGTTGAAAATCGTAAAGAGCAGGCCGAACAGGCCGCTGCCCGGGCAAAATTAAATTAAATTCATCTCTACCAGTCCCTCCCCCTCCCCCCTCATCTCTCCCCCCCCCCCCAAAAAAAAAAAAAAAAAAACGCCGACCGGCGCTGCACTGTGGCGACGACGTGCCTGCTCCAGTTATAACTGGGCTGCAATGGCACAAAGGCAAAATTTCCCAAATGGGATTAAAGAGTTATACAAATACAAATACAAATACAAATACAAATGTAGGGACAGGTTGGTCTACCATACAATGTAGGGACAGGTTGGTCTACCATACAATGTAGGGACAGATTGGTCTACCATACAATGTAGGGACAGGTTGGTCTACCATACAATGTAGGGACAGGTTGGTCTACCATACAATGTAGGGACAGATTGGTCTACCATACAATGTAGGGACAGATTGGTCTACCATACAATGTAGGGACAGGTTGGTCTACCATACAATGTAGGGACAGGTTGGTCTACCATACAATGTAGGGACAGGTTGGTCTACCATACAATGTAGGGACAGGTTGGTCTACCATACAATGTAGGGACAGGTTGGTCTACCATACAATGTAGGGACAGGTTGGTCTACCATACAATGTAGGGACAGGTAACAAGCTCACAATGTTGATCAAACAGCTGAGAAAAAAAAAGGTTATCTGAAATAGCTAAGTTGGCGGGGGGCGGGGGGGGGGGGCTGACAACATTCTGATGTGTATCAATCTGAACCTGGACAATCAGAAGATAAGACACTTTGTTGTGCCAAAAACATTCTGTTCAAGGTGGAAAACACAGCAATCTTGGTCAATTCAGGTACTTACAGCTGACCGGGCCTGGGATGGAACAGGAGAATAAAAAATGCAAGCAGTGAGGACAAGGATGAGCAAGAGACGGCGGAGACAGATTGTAAAAAAAAAACCAATTCTCAAAGGCAACCAGAGCTGCAGACCTACAGACAGACATACATACAGGCAGACACACACAATTATAGCCAGTCAACATTGCGGATTAGCGAGATGCATTTTTTTTTTTTTTTGGGTTATCGATGGCCAAATGTCAAGTTCGTCTCAGGGCCAGATTTGGGTTACTCGGCGTTCCTGATAACTCAAACAGATGGAGAATGTGAACATTTTTTTTTTTTTTGCTGCCAATTTCCTTTCCATTCCATCATGCATGGGACTTTTCCCCCCTCATACGACGAGTCTCCATAAAATAAAGAATAACCTGTAAATGGTTGGGTGGTTATACAATCTGCCAATCAATAAGACTTAAAGATCGAAAAGTATCATTTGGAGATGGAATGTCCAAAGGCTTTTTCTCCCCAGTGCACCACCTAATGCATGATCCAGTGCACCAATGGCACTCCAGTCAAATGTCGTCTACATGTTTGTTTGTTGTGCATCAAGTAAAAGGCAATGACCGATTTAAGCAGTTCTTCCTTATTCAGCATTTTCGTTTAAAAACACTTTGTAATTAAGCCCGAAGAAAATTTAACCTTCCAATACTAATTATCTCCCCACATCTCAGCCGGCAAAGAACAAACGGTTACTGGGCATACAAAAATGGTCGGGCAGAATATGTGTTTTCACTTAAGCGGTTCCAGAAGCTAAAGTCATTGAAGAATGGACGAGACGAGCAGAGAGA
>OZ007572.1:1232563-1377563 GCA_963931925.1 Onchidella celtica
AGTGACGTTACATTTATGTGTTTGCCTACTTTAAATTACAAGGTGGACTATGGTGTATAAGAACCACCAGGCTGAGAAATCAATATCGAATATCTATAGGCTCTGCGACCAGCAGATAGATTTTGCATTGATATTAAAAGTTGGAGTTTGGGCATAGGATAAGGTTTGAAATTTTTAAATTAGTACTGAGGATTTAGATTACCAGGGTCTAGTGGTCACTGCCCCCCCCCGCCCCCCCCCCCCCCCAAAATCAGCTTCATTCACCCTTAAAATGTAAACGTTTATTTCAGTAGTTTCCAACGACATGAATGGAGATTCTTTATTATGAATCACGACAGTTTTCTGTTCTTGGTCAATATTTAATTGACTCAGTGACAGGGTGTCATTCTCACAGCAATCACTGCTTCCTCAATAGAATGGCTCGAAGATCACATACTTTTTTTTTTACCTACAATCAATTTCCTCCATCATGACATCACCATGAACTGACCGTTAAATACTTCCATTTCTTCTCTGTTTTTCCTTCTTATTTTTTGATTGATTAGCAACAACGACATAGCAACATGCGAGCTGGAGCACATTTCCACAGTAAAAATGTTAGTACTGCCCCCAGGTTCCACTGTATACTGAATGACGAAAATCACCACCGATGGCGTTGTCATAAATTGTAAAAGTGAGAAAAATGTGAAGGCGAGAGAAGAAAAGTTTCAAAATGTGAAACCTTCATGGCTCAGATTCAGACTGACTTCTTCATTTCTTGTTTATGAATCAATTGATATGTTCTTGGCTAGGTTCAATATAAACACAAAGTAAGAAGTTCGTGAGAATCTGATACAAACGTGAATGTTCGTGTGCCGCATAAATCAGAAGAGGAGATTCATAACAGGAAAATGTTCGCCCCCTTTTTTTTTTTTCTGTGGGGGGAAATCAGAGTTAATAAACAGAAGAATGCTAGAAAAAGAAAAAGTCAGCACTCACCATTGTAAATGGATCCCCTTAGGCAATTCGGCCGCCAGCTCGGCATGACTTCCCTATGGTGACGATTAATTCAGTAACACGGACCTCCTACTTGACCACGCACCTACTCCTTGGAAAAATCTCACATTAGATCTCTAGTAAGATCTACATCGTGCACAATCTGCAAACGTAAAATCCTCCATTTCGTTCATTTGGAATGACTGAAGGGAGACAACGTAGCGTAACCGTTGAAGTAGGCCAACTCTCGGCGCTTTTCAACGCCGCCTCAACTTCTCTCCGTGTACGCGCTAGACTGAAACTTACTACTTGCTCACACTAAGACTCGAGCACGCAATTTATCTTTCGTTTCGCTGTTCCAGCGCTGTCAATGTAACAAAGGTCTCAGTTTTTAGGTCACCTGAATGACCTATAACCTCTCTACTGCTCCGTTAGAATTAAATCTATGTCAAGCTAATAAACTACGTCTTCATTATAATTATTACAACCTCTTGTAAATTTGGTACATTCGATATTTTCTCTCTACCAGCTTGAGTCATTTTCTGTAACATATACTGTACAGGACTACTGTTTCATTGAATCATTTGCCTCTTATACCTTCTTTATCTGATTGACGAAATATTATCGTCCTTTGTTTTATCAAGACTGGATTACTGTAATGCACTCATGGTTAATTTACCAACTATAACTTTAGGAAAACTTCAAAGATGCCAAAATAATGCAGCTAGATTAGTGATGAAGAAGAAAAAACGTGACCATGTAACACCAATGCTAGCCCATCTCCACTGGCTGCCGATAAGATCAAGAATAGCCTATAAAATTGCTGTATTGTGCCATAAATCTCTTCATAATAATGCACCATCATACCTGTCCAGCCTGATTCCAAAATATGTCCCACCACGTTCCCTTAGATCGGGTGATCAAAATTTGTTAACTCTCACCAGACCATTGAAGAAAGTAGGGGAGAGATCTTTTAACCATTCAGGTCCTAAAATATGGAACAACCTACCCCAAGAAATCAGAAACATCGAGTCAGAATCAGAGTTTAAGGCAGCCTTAAAGACACACTTGTTTAAACTGGCCCACCAATCCCCATCCATCTAATATCGACAAAATGATCTTCTGATTGTATGACGGTATACATTTGTTCATTTGATGTAACATGCTTTGTGTTTTTCCTGTGCTTATAAGACTGATTGTGCATATAATGTGTTTATAAAATGTACAGCGCCTTGAGCCGAATCAGGGATAAGGTGCTATATAAATGATCTCTATTATTATTATTATTATTATTATAAAAACCCTTGTAATATTTCGTCAATATCTTACTACTGGTCGCATACCTCTTTGTGCTGTATTGTGCTTCTCTGTTCCTTTTATTTTGATAGTTGTACTTTTTCTAAATGTTTTATTGTTCGATTGTTTTCTCTGTTCCTTTTTTTTTTTTCGCTTGATAAAAAGTAAAGGCGAAAGCCGAAAATTTGTGTATTTTCTGTCTTCTCTTTAGTTTGCCTTGTATCGTTTGGGTTCTATTTCTCACGCAGGGTTTCGCTACATCATACATATAACTTTTCTTTTTGCCCGATTTTGACACACCTCTTTATCTTAACACACATACTATTCCAGGAAAAACACTGAGGCATGCCCGTTTAGTAGGGTCAAAATTTTCGGCTTTCGCGTGTATTTTCTGTCTTCTCTTTAGTTTGCTTTGTATTGTTTGGGTTTTATTTCTCACGCGGGGTTTCGCAACATACAACCTTTTCTTTTTGCCCAATTTTGACTTTGCTTATATATAGCCCTGCTGCGACCTCACAGTTTTTCTGTGGTTTTTATGATATAATGCGTTTAGTAGGGTCTATCTATGGAGGCATATGATAGCTTGTGATTTAGGCGATTTAGGCTTACCTAATAATGACTCGCACAAGGGAAGCCACTCACTGAGTGAATACTCACGAAGGTAAACAAGTCATCAACACCGTGTGAATCGCATTTTTTCAGAGAACTTGTCACTCCAGACTGGGGTTCAGGGCAGAATCCTGAATTGGCAGGATAACCCTAGCAAAATTAATTTTATGATGAAAGGTAGATCTAGATTAGATCTAGATCTAGTCGAGTTAAAATGAAAGACTCAGTTGTACTGTTATGGCACTTGACTTAGAATCTAGAAGATCTACTGTAGTGGTGTGGCTTGAAATTTCTCTCCACCTCTCAGTCTTATCTCCAAAAATAAGCACAATAGCATAACATTAGGAATACAGGATTAATATTACTTTGAGTAGGAAGAGTTGACTATAGATCTAGTATGAAGTACACAGGTTAGTTGGGCACCAATTTCATGTTGTAATGTGAGTGTCAATTGCAGAGCTGAATACTTAACTAACTGCACTCTAGAATACATTTAGATTTAGTCTAGATTTACAAAAACATTCATCTGGAGGACTAACATTAACATGCAAGGGGTACTCAGGGACCTCCCACGCATGGGCACTCTGAAAATTGTGTTGACCATTAATTTGTCTTTGACTTTGTTGTATGCCACCGAAGGAGCTCTTCCCTAAATACAGTCTTTTACTCACGAATAAACTATGACAAGGGAAGAGTCTCATACACAACCTTAGGCGGGAGCATTTCTTGTTCTGATTGTAAATCACCGAGCTGTGCTTTTACTATAAAAAGGTCCACCAGGACTGCAGGAGGACTAACTTGCCAGGGGCAGGGCCTCTGCGACCCCCCACTCATCCTTATTGTGTAGCTCATATGGAACTCCTCCCCAGTCATATTCCCAACCCTATTCCATATTGTTTCAACCAGAAAACAAAAAGCTAATAATTTATTGAGACAGTCTGTAAAGAATCATAAAAGTTCAAGTAGTTGAGACTATGGAACTCTTTCATGAAAATAATTATTTTCAAGCCACCCCACCGTTAATCACCAAACATTTCAGAACATTGTTGTGGAAAGTCCATGCTCAATATATCACCTTATTAATTTTTATTGTATTGTATCATTCCAGGTGGTGCCTTTGAGATGCTGTAGTTCAAACTGTACAGCATCTTTGTCATTTCTACTTAGAAGATCAGCTTGACAGACTCCAGCATGTGTGGCATCCAAGGACCCACAAATATTTCACCATGAGTCAGATAATGGAAAAGACACTGGCTTCACTTCCAAAACTCCTGACCCAAGGGTTGATTGGGGGCAAACCAACAAAACCCACAGCTCGTCAAACCCCTAGTCAGGATGTTCAGAGCTTTATGAAGTTTGTCCATCGTGCGAGATCAAAGTCTCATGAAGCAGCTATTATTCATGCAGAGTTAGCTGACCTGCAGCAAAAGTTCAAGCAGATTGACTTGACGGCATCATCCTGGCTAGTCAGAAACTCCTTTACAAAGGCCATTTTCTGCCATTTACTTGGTTACGATGTTACTTTTGTAGCAATTTATGCAATTAACCTGGCACAACAAGGCAAAGGGTATGACAAAAGGTTGGGGTATCTGTTGTGTTGTCTTCTCCTAAATCGATATCATGAAATGGTCATGCTGATGATGGCCACACTACTGCGAGACCTCAAAAGCTCAAGTATGAATGACAATTGTATTGCTCTACTGGTGGCCGGTGAGCTTGTTGGGGAAGAAGACATACCAAGTTTATTGCCAGAAGTGATTAAAAAGTTGAACCACTCACATGAGTTGGTGAGAGAAAAAGCGTTACATTGCTTTCGAGCATTCTATCAGGCTGTGCCAAATCTTCTCCAGCCCTCGATGCCAGAACTGAATATGTTCCTCACATCCAGGGATCCAGGGGTTTTGAATGCTGTGATAAACATTTTTCTGTTATTGTCCAGTGAAAACCCAGTGAAATATACCGGCCTTGGCCACAGTTTTCTTCATATACTCCATCAGATCAACCACCGAGGTTTTGGCACAAATTATTACTATCATATGATTCCTCTGCCATGGCTTCAAATCAGTTTACTGAAAATTCTTGGAAATCTCGGATCAGTAGACACACAAGTTGGTGAACAAACTGCACCACTGCTTCAGGCTCTCATTGAAAAAACTAAAGTGACTGAACCCATCTCTTTAGCAGTTTTGGTAGAAAGTGTTTCCACAGCCGTAAAAATTAATGCTAATGAGCAGCTTTTGGGTCTCTGCTCTCGCTGCATTGGGAAGTTATTATCTTCAGATGCTAGTAATGGAATGAAGTATCAAGGCCTAGGACTGCTGATATCCTTGTCAAGAGTGAGGTCATCCTATGCAGCACAGCATCAGCTTGCTGTTGTCGAATGTCTCAGTGATGAAGACCCAGCAATCCAGGTCAGGACGACACAACTTCTGCATGCTATGGCTAACAGAGCTAACGTAAAGGCAGTCTGTGGCAGGCTGTTTGATCAAGCCCAGAAAACAAATGATAAAGTGTTTGTACATGACATTCTACTTATGATCAGTGACGTGGCAGAAAGATTAATGATTGATAGTGATTGGTACATTAACACCTACTTGAGCCTTCTAGACTTTGCCTTGGACAGGAGGAGGGAGGAAACATTTATTAACCTGGTGCTGTCACGGATGGAGAGATTGTCTAGAAAAACTGAACTGATTCCAGAAGATTCCATAAGTAACTTAATCACCGTCCTGTTGCACGTCCTTGAGACTCCAAAATCCACTCAACCTGCAATTTTGCTATCCTTACAAATATTTGGAGTTCTGGCTCCAGTTATTGATCAGAATTTCCCAAAGGTCAAGTTTCTTACAACAGCTGAAAGGTTCTTCCTGTCTTCAGAGATGCAAAAAACTAGTCAGAAACAAACCGTAATCATTAAACCACCAGTGCAACCTGGCAACATATCTGAGCATGACCAGAAAGATGAATTTCTCAACATACAATGCTGCTGTTTGGATACCATTCTAAAACTGGTTCTGTCAGGTTGCTTAGACATCATCAGTGTCAGAGAATGGCTGGACAAGCACAGATTGCGGCAACTTATTAAAAAGTCATTTATTTATAGAGCTTTGGATGAATTAGAGGAAATTATTCAGCACCCAGAGCATTTGAGAACAAGATGTGAAATTATGTTTCAACCACAAAACACAACCATTGATGTGTCTTTCTCATTCTTGGATGGTTTGATAGTTCAGGATTTACTGCGAGGTAAAAAACCCGTCAAGCCAAATTATGTGATTCTGGCTGAACAGTTGAAATTTTCACCCATAGAGACGCCAGACCAGGACAACCAGAACTCAAACATTTCAGCTGATGCAGCATCAGCTCTTGACGCCAGCAAAGCATCTTCATCTGGATCATCAAAAATGTCAAAATCTTTCATTAGAGTCAAAAACAAATGGAGAGAGGATGATAATGATGAGGAGGAAGAGAAGTTCTTGATTGTGGATGCTGATGATGATGAGGAAATGGAAAAGTTTGAAGAGAGAAAGAGGAAAGAAGGAATAATGAAAGAACTGTTTGCAGGTGTGGAGGAGAATGATACCAGTCAACTATTTGGGTCTCGCAGTCCATCTCATAATAAGAAAACATTTAAGAGTCTATGGGATGATGATGAAGAAGGAGATGAGAACAAGTCCCTCATTGGTTCCACTTTAGGCTTGCATCCTTTTGGAATCTCTAGAAAAGGGAAAACCAGTCAGCAGCCACGTTGGTATGAGGATGACTTTGAAAATGACAACCTGACCTTCACCCAGGGTGACAGTGTTGAGTCAGCTTTTATCTCCAGTAAATTAGAAAAAGCTGAGAGTCCATCAGGTTTGAACAGCAGTTTGTATGGTGAATATGATATCGTGTCTAATCCATCTCAGCTGGGGGATATGTCCAACTCATCTCTGCATAGCCCCAGTTTACAGAACTACCCAACAAACAGTCTTATCACTCCTGCCATGACGACAGTGCATGCTGCTAGATCTCATCCCAGCATTTATTCTGAAAGTATCGGAGAGTTGAGCACGCCCACAGGAACAACTAGCTCAGGCACCATGTCTGTGTCTACTATTGATGCTCTGACTGACAGTGAACCTGAAGATTCACACATGTGAAATCTGCTGGTCTGCAAGTAGAATACGTACAACTTGAGACAGTAGCAAAGACAAGAGTTTCTTGCCCTAAGTAACTGGTTTTATACATCCCTGGCCATTTTGTTGCCATTGAATATCACGGGAGACCCTGGAGATAGTGGTGATGTCTCTGTCTTGTCCAGCTGGGCAGTTTGGCAAATATGTGCAATAGACAGCCGTACCTCATTTAAGTAAAAAAAATGGTGATTAGTTTGTTGAGCATTGCTGAAGCCTGAAGGTACATGTTGTGTAACTATTATGAAGACTTTCTGGCAGAAAGGATTATTGGTTGTCAGAACTACACAAAGTCAAGATGTGAGTAGTGTGAAAATGTTAAACAATATGAGGAGAAAGAGGAGAGAGAGAGAAATGAGAATAGTCATGGTTATGTTCCTTGCAACGAACGCCCTTGACAGACTCATGATATCATCAGTATTGTCCACAAAGCATCACTTACTTAAACTCTTATCCATAATACATGTATACATGTAATGTTTTACCTGTAGTGTGTAATATCTACCCACCAAGTTAGAAATTTAATGGATTGAGGATTTATATGTACATGATAATCCCATCACCATCAGTTTCCATGCTTGGTTCTTTCCTTATTTTAGAGTGTCAGTCACAGTCTGGAATGTCACCCTTATATGTAGTAGTGGATGAAATGGCAACGTTATTTACTCTGTCACATGGCAAATTTTGAATGGAAAACTTGTGCATTTTCATCATTAGTGAATTTACTCTTATGTCTGGCATTATCTACAAGTATAACTCTTGTCAATCATTCTTGTGTTGCACAAAAAAAAACCTCTATTATCTGTTGATTAGTTAACCTGTGAGATTTGCCAGTATGAGCATAGTTTACTCCTTTTCAGGTTTTTTTTGTAATTTTTATTTTTTTGGTGCTAAGTTTTTTTGCATAGTTGTGAAATTAAATGTTTATTAATTTATTGCTTTCTTGCATTGTGTATAAATGTCCATTCCAAGTGAAGAGGACAGTTCATGTAATTGGCTGGATGTTCTGTTGGCAAATTAGCACAACCCAGTGCCTGAACTGTTGCAAAACTGAGACAGACATTAAAGTCAACTGAAACTCCCGTCATTTGGTCTGACTGTTATTGAATTTTTTTTATATTTTTTTTTGGTCATTAAATCTGTGATAAAGTGCATTACTGTGGTGTTACCAAATCATAAAGTGATTTACATGTATTTTTTTTCTGCTCTCCTGAATTTCTTTGTCTGAAACCCCACTTACCTGAGCTGGCTTTGCGCGGGTACTTCACTCTTAATGGTCTTTGTAACATTTGAGTTGTACTGTGCAATTTCAAGTTATGCGTGTGCCAGGGATGTTTACATTGTATGCCAGCCATATTGTATGAATGTATTTTATTACTGGCAGTTTTTCTCTTCTTCTGTTTTATGTCTTTTGTGCCCAACCATTGGTAGACAAAAATGAGAAAGAAATTATTTAGGATTTATCATGTGACTTGTTTTCTTTTTAAGTTTTTTCATCGTGAACTGAATATAGTGGATAAAAATTGTTACAGTGTTACCGAAGAATTATGAGTGGAACAAAATTTTGCAATGTATTCATGTTTTTTCCCCCTGGAGAATTTTGGAAAAACTGTCATTATTCTTATAGTCAGTGGTGGAGAGCCTGGGATTGCAAACCTGAGGTGGAAAACTGAGGAAGGGAAATGATTACCAAAGAAATGTGGTTTGGTCTGCGAATTGTGTCAAAATAAAAATTAAAGGCTGTACCACAAAAGTTTGGGAATTATTGCTGTCACTTGGAATGATGCTTCACTGACCTGTGTAACACAGCAGACAATCTAGTTTTTGTCAACTGCCTTTATATTTAATTTTTTAAAGAATCATTTTTATACACAATTACAAAATTTACAAAATATAATTAACAAAAAAATAAGTCAGACTTGGACATAAAATTAGAAAAGTAGTTTTGTCGAGGAAATTTGCTGTCATAGCATGGGTGTTTCTGTATTATTTTATTTTGTGAGAGAGCAAAATCTGCCATTTAAATGACATCGGACATTTATGTGTGACATGTAACAAGTTGTAGCTGACACCATGTAGTAGGCCTGCTTTAATTTTTCTGTGGGATACGTTCGATGTTTATCTTTCCATATTAATACGTGTACGTACATGTGCATATGTGGCTGTTTTGCAGATGTTTGGTTTTTTTGTTGTTTTTTTTTAACTTTTTTAAGATTACATGTTATATATATATTTTTTTTTATGTTAAAGCCAAACGTATAACCATCGTCATACTGATTGACGGAAGTATTATCAGCACACACAAGAAATACTTGTATTGTAAATTGTATATTTTTTAGTCCTATATTGAGGCTGTAGTTTTATGGGAATGGGCAAACATGTTTATTTATTAAAAAATTGTCTGATGTTTTCTGGCAGGATGTCATTTGATCTCTCTGTCACTTAGTCAGAATTAAACACCAGTGCAAAAACTTGCAAAGCTCAATGAAAGCGAGGCAGATGGTCACTTTGTTCATTATCAGTCATGGCTGCTCATAATTTGTGATAAGCATTTTGAATTTTTAAAAATTCATTGCTACATCAGCACAGTACATACATGTACGTACACCGTAGATCTGCTTTGCCAGGCATTTATGTCATTTAGACTCCGTGTACAATGTCAAAAAACATTTTTTTTTTATGTAGTTTAATTTACTTTATCTTTAAAAAAGTTGTACGACATGCTTCATTATACATTTCATATGTAATGAATGAAGTAACTTGAAAGGGGCATGGTATAAGCTTAGTTCATCTCAGAAATGAGTTCTGATCCTACAAATGGAATTAATATTGCAGTAATGGAAGAGTTGAAAACATCAGCTAAAAGTTGTTTGTGTCATTTGATTTGCAATTCTCTAGGACTTGAAAACTGTTGTAATATGTCAGCTGCTGAGATCTGCACATTAACTTCCGTGACAATTTCTACTGAAGTCTTACTGTAAAACTCTGCGATAATGAAAGCCCATAGATGTTTAGAAGTCCGTGTGTTAACAATTGTATGGTAGAGCAACCATTAAAACAATCCCACTTTTCTCCATCCACTTTTAGACTTTGCTGAAGAAAATGCCAGTTTAAAATTAATTGATTTGTGTCCACTTTATTGCCTTTATTTCATTGTTTTTGTCATATAGATGTGTATGCTACAGACAATATGAGGAACACAGAAATGCAGAACTTGTCACTTGTTTGGTTTGATGCTTAAGACTCAAGTCTCATTAGTCGTTGTTCTGGTAATGACCCTGGAAAATGGGTTTTCTGTCAGCTTAGCTGAAAGGGTTTTTTCAATAAGTTTTTATCCGCTGATAACTGGTCTAGTAATGTTTATTTTGGAAAAATTCCTTCACTATTATGCAGGGTCTACAATAGCATAGTGGTTAGCATCTTCACTTGTCAGTCAGAGGATCTTGGTTTGATTCTCAGCTGGGTATTTTTTTATTAATAAAAGTTTTTTGTTTTTTTATTAGAAATCTGTTTAATTTTTTTTTAATCCAACAACAATAATAGGTAATAAATCTGCTTGTTGTTTTTTTGTATTTAGTCAACACCAATACTGGCAGATAAACGCATGCCAATATTGTTGGCGAATAAACCTGGGTAGTATCCATCGATAATGTTTGCAGATAATGGCAGCCTTTTTTCAAGTTGCAGTGCAATGCGTAGTAAATAGATAAAAAAGAAAAGAGACAGCTATCATAACCTCATCTGCCACAAACACCATATATACATGTGTACATGTACATTGTACTGTATGTTCTTTATCAGCTAGATGGAACGACTTATACATGTACAGTATCTCATTTTAGCTTGCTGCATCACTTCTCTGTTATTACGTTATTTACAAAATGCATATTTTATTACATAATATCACATTGTAACAATATATTTATGCTTCAGTATAGTCTGTAGGTATGTGCATGATAGTTTTCAGTATGAACAACAGAGTTAGATTAACTGACATCTACACAGCAAATCTGAAATGACTCCTCCGGCTCAACAAAGTGGTGTCCTTGTCTTAAGAGTCTGCAGAAAGCTGAAACATTGAGATGTGTGCACATGATTCATTGCTCTTAGTCTTATTACTTTGACTGGTATTATATACAGCAGTGTAGCACAATAAGGTTTGATATCCAACACTGTGGACTGTGTGACAGTGACTAGTGGAAGGTTGAGTAGAAGAGCGTCGCCATGAGTACACAAGAGCCTTTAGTGCAAGGGAAATGGGTCTGGATCCCCAAGTAAAATTAACACCCTGTCATTATGATACCCAAATTTGTCCATTATTATGTATAGCCTAATGGTCAAATTTTGTGGTTTTATGCAGCCTCTGCCACAAAGAGACCAGGGTTATGGAGCCAAAACACAATCGTTATTTTACATAAAGCTGGAGACTGCTCATTTGTTACATGAGGGCAGGTAGAGCTTGTGAAAATAATGATACAATACATATATACATGTATCAGAAACAGTTTTGTTCATTCTAAAATCCTTGGTAAACCTGCACTGGTTTTGCATTTAATATGACTTCTCCTTAATAAAAAAAAATATACTGTCGGGTTCGTGTAGTTCTTGTTTGTGTTGCATTCAGTTTACTGTTGTATGTGTAAATTATATTTGTACATTTAAAAACACTTTTTTTTCCTTTTTTTTTTTTTTGCATGGACATGACAAAAGTGCATAACCTGATGCTAAATTTGGATTTTCCATCTTTGGGTCATTGTTCAGTGCAGCCAAATATTTTCTGTAGACAGCATAAGTCTTGCAACAAACTTTTAAACAGCTGTAACTTTCAAGTCACTGGAGATAACTTGCCATGTTTTATTCAAATTCTATTGATCCCAGAGGTAGGCCACATCTGCGATTCAAAGACACTTGCAAGGTCACGATGAAAGCATTCAACATCGACCCCAATGAATGGGAGAACCTTGCAAATGATCGAAGCAGATGGAGACAAAAATTGCGCAGTGGCACGCTCGCAATAGACTTCAAGGCAAAAGAAACATACCTGACAAAACGACAGAGGCGGAATGAAAACACTCGCCAAAGTGAACCCAAAAGACTGACCTGCAATCACTGCCATCGCACTCTCGGGTCAAACATTGGTAGAATAAGCCACGAGAGAAGCTGTCAGTCAAAGTGAAAGTGAATATTCTAGCTGCTAAGACCGTCTGTAAAGACGCTAAAGGCCATATATATATATTGATCCCATAAATGAACTAGATCTAAATGAACATTTCAGGCAAGATAGAAATGGTCAAAACGCTTGACCTGGCAAGCTGAAATTGAAACCTCATACATGTAGTTCTCAACTCTGTTGTTTGGTTTTCCAAGGCAGGACATCAGGTCATTAAAAAAATTATTTCTCTGGAACAGTCTTTGTTTTACTCCATTTTTAAAAATGTTTGAATTTAACCTTATTCGTTCAAGAGTTGGAGCCATTTAAAGTTTGTTGCAAGTTTCATATGACTGAAATTTATTTTCGTAGAATTTAAAATGATTGTAGAACTCACAGACAGAATACAACCAGTATGTCAGTTTTATCCTCGACACAGCCGGATTTGTTTCTAATGGGCCATTGCTGGTCACATGGAGGTGTGAGCACAAATCCTGGCTTTACTCAATACTGCACAAGTTTGGCTGGCCACAATTTGTGGGGGTTTTTCTACTGAGACTGCAAGTTCCGTCTCAAACTGCAGGCAACTAGATGATGACTCGGACTGTGACTTTGTGTTATTGTGCTCACATTGGAACAAAAAAAAAAAACCACTATGATGCAGCAGTTCTAGTCCAGCATTACTGCCGTGTTACAGAAAAAGATTTAGCCTGTCTATATACAGTATATAATATATGTAGCAGTACGTATATGTCAGTCTTCGAGAAATGCACTTTTTAGCACAATTTTATACACATGTACAATGAATCTGGTCTATCTTTCTATCTGGTTTATAAATTTGTAAGATTCTTCTTTGGTCATCACAAAATGGAAACTGAACCAAGTATAAGGCAGAGAGCAGCGTGAGTTTCATGTTGCACATCTCGTTTAAACTTCTTTTTTTGGACCATAGTCTTTTAATAATAATAATAATAATATATACATTTATATAGCGCCAGGACTAGAACATTAAAAGCTCTAGGCGCTGTACACAGTAAAAAATCATAAAAGCACATTCAAATAAACTTACACACACACAGACAAACTAGTTTTATACATCCATAGCAAGTTATAAAATTCAGTTTTTAAAAAGAAATGTTTTTAACCTGTTTTTAAATATGTTTAGAGAGGCAGAATTTCGAACCTCTTGTGGTAAAGAATTCCACACACAGGGACCAAAACAACTAAAAGCTCTATCTCCACAATTTGATGTTTTACACCTGGGAACAACCAGTTTGTTTTCTGTAGTAGATCTTAAAAATCTATCAGACTCACGTTTTTTCAAAAGTTCCGAAAGATAGGAGGGAGCTGAACCTTCAATACATTTGTAAACCAAAACTGCAGCTTTAAATTTTATTCTGTTTTCAACAGTAAGCCAGTGAAGTTGGTCAATAAGGCTTGAGGCAGATTCTCTTTTTGATTTTCTAAAAATCAGTCTAGCTGCATTATTCTGAATTATCTGAAGGCGTTTTATTTTGTTGCTCGGAATTCCAAAGAGCAGAGAGTTACAATAATCAAGCTTTGAAAACATAAGTGAAGTGATAAGTATTCGAGTTGCCTCTTGGGATATGAATGGACGAATAGAGCTGATGTTTTTTAATTGAAACATTAATGATCGACATAATGAACTTATTTGACTTTCCATGCTGAGATCTGATTCTAAAATTGTGCCTAAGTTTTTAACTTTATTCACGTTTGCTACAGTGCTTTCACCAAGATTTAATTTTACATTTTTAATTGCAGTAATTTGTCTTTTCTTTCCAATAATCATAACTTCTGTTTTGTCTTCATTTAGCTTTAGTTTGTTTTGGTTCATCCATTCTTTTGTGTCCATAATACACTTTTCACTATCTTTTATAACATTGTCAACATGACCTAAAGTCGTACCAGGGTGATATAGTTGGACATCATCAGCATACTGATGGTAATAAAAACCATGATCTTTAAAAATATTAGACAGGGGCCCAATGTACATAATAAAGAGAGTGGGACCTAAAACTGAGCCTTGTGGAACACCATATGGCAGTATGTATTCTTTTGATTTTATGTTATCTGTTACAACAATTTGTTTTCGGTCACATAGATAGGACCTGAACCATTTCAGAGCTATACCAGAGATCCCATAGGTTGCTTCTAATCTGCAAAGAATAATTTCATGATCTATAGTGTCGAAGGCAGCTGATAGATCAAGAATGTTTAAACACGAAACCAAGCCCTTGTCCAGTAATCCAAACAAATCATTAACAATCCTCAATAAAGCAGTTTCAGTGCTACAATTTGCACGATATGCTGACTGGAATGATTCACAGAGAGCGTTATTGTTTAGATGACCAAGTAGTTGTTTTAAAATTACTTTCTCTAAAATCTTTGATAAAAATTGAAGATTAGATACTGGTCTATAGTTTTTCAAGTTTTCAGAGTCAAGATTAACTTTCTTAAGCAAAGGTTTAACGAGTGCAACTTTATAGGTCTCTGGCACAGCACCTGTACATAAAGAAGTGTTAATAATTTTTGTGATGGATGGTAAAAGATCAGGTAAGCATTTTTTTAACAAGTCTGTGGGCATGGGATCTAGTTCACATTGCTTAGTAGCAGCAGAACAAATTATGTCATTGATTTCATCACTGGTAACTTCACTGAAACAAGAAAGATTATTCCCAACAAATACAGAATTTTCACTAGTTATATCACAACTACTTAAATTGTCTCTAATTTTTTCTATTTTGTCCATGAAGAAGTCCCCAAATGCATTAGGCAGATGTTCCTTTTCTATTGAAGTTGGCAGGTTGATCCTTTTCTGTTTGCCCAACAAATCATTGGACAAATTGAAAAACACCACCTTTTCCCATGACACAGCAGTTTAGCCATCAAAATATTTTGTCATCTCAAATTTCTGTCTCTGTTTTACTTCTCTAACATGCCTGACATCAGACACTCAACACACAAATCATGTCACAAATAAACGCACGACAATAAAGGTATTTTGAACCATGACTTTTTATTCAATTGCAATATTACAGTGTCTGACAAATTGTCAGAAATTGAGAGAACAGAAAGAGAAAAAGAAAAAATGAAGAAGCATTATATGAAAAGATTTGAGATGTCCATCACCCTTATGATCAATTTTTAGTCTAGCATGAAAGTAATAAATAAATGATGAATATCAGTAAAAAGCTGGATTTTTTCCTGGCAGTACAATGGCCAAGGTGGCAAGTTTGTCCCAAGCTAAATGTGTTGAGTGTGTGACAAAAATGAAGACACATGAAATCCATTTCCTCCTGTCAACAACACCATGAATAGCATTTGGAAAAATATGCACAACAAAATAGTTCCTGTATTAGTAACAATTTCTGCCAACAATAAAATCTTTTATCAGAGCAAACTGCTGAATGGCCAAACTACATGTATATTACATAAACACATGGTGCTGACACTCTCCTCACTGCAGGGATCAAGATCAAGGTGTATGGTCCAGTCTGATACTGAACAATACATGTATTTTTATTTTTTTAATGGTAAGTGAAACTTTCACAAAATTTACTGGACGCTCACAGTTCTGCCCCTGGGTATCTGAAACTTGAAGAATCATCCTTGCAGGCCGAGTGGAAATACTGTATTGAAATGTTTTATGCATGCAGCTAGAAATTAGATTTAAAGTGAAGAAAAAAATATTTTCAAAACAAAGCTGATGATCTCAAAAGAGTTGGGACACAAAATATGAACAGAAACAGTTTCCACCTGATCTAAGCCAGAGTCTCCCCCCCCCCCCCCCCCCAACACATACATGTCCTGTATTATCATCAAACCCCTGGCATCAACATGGATGTCAGTTTTCAACATAAGAACAACAGCCAACAGCAGCCTGTATGGAGGACAGAACAGCAACAAAATACCACCAAAAAAAGCTTAATCTCTCTGAAATCAGTCAAAGACAACAAAAAATAATCATTTCCAACACACCCAAAACATCTCCACGGTGCTAAATCTGAAGGAAACAAAACTTGCTACAGTTCACACTTCTCCAAGTCACAACAACACAATGTAACTTTTCAGTTCAACACAACAAGGCTTGGCCATTGGCATGCCCAACTCAAGTGATCCCGGGTTCTGCTGAAATTATGATAAGAATTAAGATAAAGTACATGCAAAGGGCTCAAAGTCAACAGTTCTGCAAACCACTGACCTCTAAGTTAACCATACGGATTTATATAAATCTGTCCTTCTTTATGGTGACATGGAGCATGTCTGTTGTCATGGAAACAGAAGAACCAAAGAAATACATGTACTGAACCATGAAGATACACAGAGTGTCTGTGTCACATTATTGGAATGGATATGGAGAATGCTACAGCCACACATGTACAAGATTTCTATGTCCTAAGTTCCAGAAATATATTGTGAGGTAACACAGTGTGCTCAGAATGACATTTTATATTCTCCTACAGGTTTCTGAAAGTGGAGTTACTTCAGTTGAGCGGCCAACTAGGCACATACAACAATATCTCATTCCACAACCTGGCAACAAGCTAACACCCCTCAAATAATGGCAGAACATGGAACTACATGTATCTTTAGAATCAACTGTTCCAGGAAAGCCTCAGCCTTGACTATTGCACTCGGCCCTAGTCTGTGATTTATTTTATATTGTGTCTAATATATACTGGTGACTCAGGTAACTTTTGAAGAAGTGTCAAGCATTTCTACATTATATTATATGTTATCAGTACCGAATGCATCAGCTGGAACTCAGTAGTAATACATAAATTGTAATAATACATGTCTTCAATAAGAATGAATGTATCCCTTGAATGATAGAAGCTCCATGATGAGCCACCCATTATCCAAAGTCTAAAATGAACATAAACTGATGAACACACAGGAGCATCAAATCAACACAAGGCATTGCACGCATGAAAAAAAGGTAAACAAATAACATTAACAGCAAATCAAGGAATACATCAACAAATGTTTTAATAAAAGCTTCAAGAAACAATTCACTGTATAATATAAATGGCATGCAAAATCAAGTGGTGTTCATCAGAACTTGAACTGTGAATATTTAACCCTGTTTGGATCTTCATAGGTCAAATTCTAATCCATACATCATGTAGTCTGTCTGGCCCAGTTTCAATGTTAATAATATCAAAGGTCTGGGTCTCACAGGCCCCATGTCTATAAAGAATAAATCTTAATGATGGTCAGTGGTCACTCATGCGGTGACTTTGTGAAGAAACAGTATTACCTATCTATCATATCAGGATGTTGTTATAAGTACGTATGGTCCCCCAAGTTTTTTGGGCTAGGGTTACATCTTGTAAAGCCTTTTGTGACTCCAGAGCTAGAGAGCTCCTCCCAAAATGCTCCTTTGACAATAGCCTTAATTAATTATATTTAATTTCTTTCTGTTTTTCTCCTGTTTTTTTTTTTTTGCAAGGGGGCCAGGGTTAGGGGATTCGATAAGATTTAGGGTTGAGGATAAGATCGGGGTTAAGGATAGCATTATAAGTATGTGCCGCTAGTACAAAACGTACTTATAACAACAGCCTTCACATCACAGCATGTTAGGAAAATAGTTCAAATTTCAGCAACAAAGACAAAAAAAAATGTAGTTGTCTGCAAAGTTACTGCAAAATATGAGGTGCTCTGGGTCTGACAGACCCATGAGTTAAAATGGGGTGAAGTAAGAAGTAAGACCAAACAGGCAAGTAAGTGCAGTGCAAAATTATTGAAATTGCATCTGTAGTCCAGGTCACCCTGCTACTATACAAAATTACATCAGCCTGCAATTTCTACAATCAATATTGACCATCTCATTCCTGATCTAGAATCTAAATCTATCCGTATTGCTTTTCTAATGTTTCGACTTATTCTAGTTTCTGACAAACTATTTTGTGATACAGGCATTTCCAATGAGTAACAAAACAAAAAGTTGACAAAAATCCAGAAAAATTTGGTGAAGGCATCAGCAAAATGGGAGCAGGCCAGGTCAAGACATGGCCAGTTCCCCACAACAAACTCAGACCAAATGCATAGATGAAAGTTGGAACAAACACCATATAGGAGGAAAACCAATGTGGCACATGGAATCTGGTTCCTGGAAGTAAAGCATGTAGTCATCTTCTATCATTCTGAATGTTTAATTCACTTATACAGTTGTGTATACTTCCTGAATAAAAAAATAAAAAAAACCAAAAAACACATCATCACATGCCGAATCCATCTCAAACTGGCAATCATTTGACTTCTTTCTGATTATTATTACATGTCCTTTGTTTACACGCCTTCAACACCAAAAAGTGGAACTTTCCATCCAGCAGAAGAAGCAAAATCTCACTTGAGCTGAAATCCTCTAAAAAGCTGACAATTTTCATCTATGCAAGTATCAGAAATCTGATGTTTCAGTCAGACATACACATACATTTTTATAATGTCTTGTACCATGTTTTATCACACAGATCCGTGACTCCTTTCTCTGCTCTACCAGTTCATCTCAAAACCAAACTATGAAAGTCAAAGGAACCAAACATGAAGATTCAGAATCCTAGGTTACAATCCCACAATGGATGCATGGACTGATGATGAGTTTTGAAGACAGCATGTGAGCTAACTAATCTCAAGGAAACATTTCTATCTGTTCGATGTCACTAGCACACACAGAAGCAAAGGATGGAACTCTTGTGGTCTCTATCTGGGCAAGACTAAGATAGGCCTATATTTTCATTCTGACAAAAGCCCTAACAACTGATTCATGTTCAGAAAAACCTGGTGTCTACCAAGTTTTCCAGCTAGTCTGTACATGACCAACCTTTTTGATTCAAGCTCAAGTCATTTTATTAAAAAGTGTTTGTGTTTGATAAAAACTTGGGATGTCTTCTTCTGAAATTCGAAGGTCCACCAACCATAGGCCTTAGGGGCAATCCATTACCTACATTTTCTAATGGGGAGGTGGAGGGTGCCCCCAGTATTGAAGGTGTACAGGGAAGGAGGAGTGGGGTTCTGGGGAATGGGGAGCCTACATACACTGTTCAATTTTGCATGGACCATTGTTAAGTTAAGTGTTTGCAAAAATGTGCACAGCAAAAAGTGTGTGTGTTAAAACTGCCAAAATTGAGTGCACAATTATACTTTATGGGTGACTGCTAAGAACCTGTCACTATAATGTCCACATTATTCTCTCCTCTGAATTTATTTTATACACTCAATAGGCAAAACTTTCACATTGGATAGGTATTTTATGATCTCTCTGTGGTTTTGTACTGGGTGTCGCCTCTTCCTCGGGTCTGAGCATGCCAGAGAGGCATGTACTATCGGACATGTCTGCTTCCTGCACTATCAGACAATTCGTGACATCAGTGAATTGATTTGGCATGTCAGGCCAGAGATACATATGTAGATGTTTTACCTAATGATGACTAGAATTTGCTCAGTACGTGAAACTGTAACCAGGTGTCAGCACACCCAGAGGGGAATGAGGTGAAGAAGAGCCAGAAACCTCAAATATTGAAACTACATGTAGTTGTATAAAACCACCAAAAACTAGTTGTATAAAACCACCATGAACTAGTTTAGTATAGATGCTGCCTGCCCTAAACAATGCAACTGCACAATCTGGTGTAACTAAACAGAAAAATTATAATGTATGGCTTCAAATTCTATGGAAATTCTGTCTAGGTCTGTTGCCTATATATTAATGAATGGTGTCAATCCAATATCTGACTGTGGGTCCTACAGCCTCATGAATGTTGGTAAACACTGCTAAATGTGAACATGATTTTTTGTAACTTTTGTAAACTCAGGTAAGGGTATATTATATTCTAGTTGTGGTAAAGGTTAGTCCCAGCTGGTGGTGAATCTCAAATGGTCCATCCGGACCATGACAAATGGTGGGCGAATATGCCACTTTTGACTACACAAATCTAATTGCACCAAGACTCAGGTCAAATGCGATATTTGTAGAAAGCTAAAAGTATTATAAAGAAATGCCCAAGTAAAATGTCAAATACATAACTCAAATTGCTTAATTGCCTGGTGTAAATATCATTTCTCTTCATCCCCTGAGACATGGAACTGACAAATCAACGTCAGACACCACCGCACCACCTACTCCTCTCCTCTCAAAACAACATAATCAAAATATCATAGTCTTGTCCATCCAGTGCAGAGTACCCCAATGGTTTCTTGAACTGTTAGACAGCAACAAACTCCAGCCACCACTTCATCTCCTGACATAACTATGTCTGACTTCAGCTGGACTTCTCAACTGTAGACACACTCTGGCAAATTTCAATCATACTAACCACAATTGTCATTCCCAGTGGACACACTCTGGTCAAGTTCCAATCATACTGACCACTACTGTCCACCACTGTGGACCTTCAGCAACCAAATATTTTTGTGGTGAAAATCAATGTATATACATTAAAACCTGTGCAGCAGCTGTTAAGTATTCATCTAGAATGTTACATCAGAATTTTCAGTGCAGCAAAAACATCAAAAAAAAAATTAATGAACTGATCAGTCAAAAGCTCAAATGATGATCCATGAAAAGTTCATCTGGATGTAATATTCATATGACAACCTCTCGCACAAACTCTCAGCTGTCAGGTCATAAGAACTTTCTCGTGTCTGCAGAAAAGGGTGTAATTTTGTTTATTTCCAGCATTGTTGGACATGTCTGTTTCCTGTACCGTTGGACATGTCCGTTTCCTGTATTGTTGGACATGTCTGTTTCCTGTATTGTTGGACATGTCTGTTTCCTGTACTGTTGGACATGTCCGTTTCCTGTATTGTTGGATATGTCTGTTTCCTGTATTGTTGGACATGTCTGTTTCCTGTACTGTTGGACATGTCCGTTTCCTGTATTGTTGGATATGTCTGTTTCCTGTATTGTTGGACATGTCTGTTTCCTGTATTGTTGGACATGTCTGTTTCCTGTACTGTTGGACATATCTGCTTCCTGTATTGTTGGACATGTCTGTTTCTTGTATTGTTGGACATGTCTGTTTCCTGTATTGTTAGACATGTCTGTTTCCTGTATTGTTGAATATGTCTGTTTCCTGTATTGTTAGACATGTCTGTTTCCTGTATTGTTAGATATGTCTGTTTCCTGCCTGTATTGTTGGACATGTCTGTTTCTTGTATTGTTGGACATGTCTGTTTTCTGCACTGTTGGACATGTCTTTTACCTGTACTATCGGAGATGTCCTTTTCCTGTACTATAGGACATGTCTGTTTCCTG
Organism: Onchidella celtica; assembly: GCA_963931925.1. Lineage (NCBI taxonomy): Eukaryota > Metazoa > Mollusca > Gastropoda > Systellommatophora > Onchidiidae > Onchidella > Onchidella celtica. Next base: position 1,254,045 of record OZ007572.1, read on the forward strand.
TACTATCGGACATGTCTTTTTCCTGTACTATCGGACATGTCTTTTTCCTGTACTATCGGACATGTCTTTTTCCTGTACTGTTGGACACGTCTGTTTCCTGTACTGTTGGACATGTCTGTTTCCTGTACTGTTGGACACGTCTGTTTCCTGTACTGTTGGACACGTCTGTTTCCTGCACTATCAGACTTGTCTTTTTCCTGTACTGTTGGACACGTCTGTTTCCTGCACTATCAGACATGTCTTTTTCCTGTACTGTTGGACACGTCTGTTTCCTGCACTATCGGACATGCCTTTTTCCTGTACTGTTGGACATGTCTGTTTCCTGTACTGTTGGACATGTCTGTTTCCTGTACTGTTGGACACGTCTGTTTCCTGTACTGTTGGACACGTCTGTTTCCTGCACTATCAGACTTGTCTTTTTCCTGTACTGTTGGACACGTCTGTTTCCTGCACTATCAGACATGTCTTTTTCCTGTACTGTTGGACACGTCTGTTTCCTGCACTATCGGACATGCCTTTTTCCTGTACTGTTGGACACGTCTGTTTCCTGCACTATCAGACATGTCTTTTTCCTGTACTGTTGGACACGTCTGTTTCCTGCACTATCGGACATGTCTTTTTCCTGTACTGTTGGACATGCCTGTTTCCTGCACTATCAGACATGTCTTTTTCCTGTACTGTTGGACACGCCTGTTTCCTGCACTATCGGACACGCCTGTTTCCTGCACTATCGGACATGTCTTTTTCCTGTACTGTTGGAAATGTCTGTTTCCTGCACTATCAGACATGTCTTTTTCCTGTACTGTTGGACACGCCTGTTTCCTGCACTATCGGATATGTCTTTTTCCTGTACTGTTGGACACGCCTGTTTCCTGCACTATCGGACATGTCTTTTTCCTGTACTGTTGGACATGTCTGTTTCCTGCACTATTGGACATGTCTTTTTCCTGTACTGTTGGACATGCCTGTTTCCTGCACTATCGGACATGTCTTTTTCCTGTACTGTTGGACATGTCTGTTTCCTGCACTATCGGACATGTCTTTTTCCTGTACTGCTGGACGCGGCCACATCATCAGTAAGAAAGGCAGAAAAGGATACATGTAAAGGATCTCTAGTGTCATTTTTCTTGACAGCGTATCTGGCAGATAACAGGTATTATAATACAATTGGTGTCCCTAGAAAGGAAACATTTGTGAGCCCCTGCACTACAACAGCAACCCAGTCAGGTGAGAAAACAATTAAAAAAAATAAAGCCAATAAAGCATCAAAATCCCCTCTGAAACAAAAACACCACAGATACAATAAAAGTGCAACAAAAGAATACTCTCCCTTCTTAAATTTTCTCATTCTCTGGCAAAAATTAACAAAAAATGATACCATATGTATTTTCCCACTGCCAAAATACAAAATGGAGAAATGGAAATAAAGAGAAGATGGAATGAAAAGCCAAAATGTCTACACCAGCCTCACATTAGTCCAGTAAACTGCATTTACATTGTTTTCAGTGTGAGAAACATAAAAATCTTCTCACTGCACCAACTTTTCCAGACCAATCAGAAATTCATTTTTCCAAACATTTCACATCTCAAGTGAATTAAAAGCCAACGAGAAAAATTCAAATTTTGACGGTTACAAGCTTTTCCAAATATTCTGTTCACAAAAAAGACAATCATGAAGCAGGCAAGAACTTTTGACCAATTCATCCACTGAATAACTTCAAGAATAATGAAATATTGCGGACATTGGCTATTTACTTATGACACAGAAATGACATTTCAAGATTTTGCACTACAAATTTCTGATGTGAAATATGGAAAAACTTCCCACATTTTTGAGTGTTTCAGTCCTGTGTCAAACATGTCAGGTGGAAACATACAAAACCACAGTTCATAAGTGAATGGCACATGGCAACAGGCAAAATCTGACCCGACACCAGACAGTACACGGGATACAATAGAATACAAGTATACACAAGTAATAATGAACATCGTCTTCAAGAAAGATTTAAAGGCATACTCATGGTCTGTTCCCTCGGGCAGTCAGTGGTAAAATAAAGAATTGCAAATGGATGTCAGTCTGTGTAGAAAAAGTTCAGAACCTTCTGCAGCTGATGCTCACATTCAGTTTCACAAGATGGCATCAAGAGTATTGGTCGAATAAAAAAAACAAAAAAAAAACTGTCTGTTCAGGTCAGGTCAACTCTTTACACTTCAAATGGCTCAGGGAAAAGACAAAAAAAAGCCATTCTATTCTGTGAATGATCTAAATCCTGTGCTTCTTCCTTCCACCTGATGTCCTGTTTTCACTTGACAATGGCAGATATCCAGGGTATTAATGTCAGTTTGGAGACTTTGTAACATCCATAGCCCAGCAATCCTAGAGCACTGAGACGGAAACTCCACTTGAACAGTACTGACAGGGCAGTCGGGGGAGGGAATCTGAAATGGTAAGGCCATGAAATACCACAAACTCAACATCTATCTGTGTCTCTGACATTGATTATCCACGCATTGTCTAGATTGATATTCATTTCCTGCATGGTTCACAAAAATGATAACTATGGCAATATGACACACAACAGATCTACAAACTATGGCAATATGACATTTTAAATAGGAAAATGCCAAAGTTTTATCAACTCCTAAGCACCTCTTCAAATCTTACAACTTACTTTCCATCTCCTGCCTTTACTCAACTAGACTGTCTTGAGACCAACTGCTATAGGAGTGTACAAATCTCTGCATATAAAGTGCTGAAGGAGTGGAAAGGAAATCAAACAACAACAAGTGTGTGTCTATCTGTCTGTCTCAGTGTCTGTCTATCTCTCTGACTGGCTATCTGTCTGTGTGTCTGTCCGTCTAGCTGTTACATGTTGATTATGCTTTCATCTTTTAGCATGTGACAAATTCAGCACATGGAGAGAAATATGACACTGTGAACTTCCCAAATTGATGACAAAAAAAAACAAATTTTACCTGCAAATGTCCTCTATATCCAGGTCCTTGTCCCAGTTGTCCTTGATGCCCTGAACGTGTCCAATGCCAACCACACCCACAACCACACAGGGAACTTGACCTGTCAAGTCAAACCAAAGCTTGTACAACCATTTTCACAGAATTGTTACACACTACAGGTTTTTAAACTTGAGGCAACAGTGAAGTCAGGTAAAAAGTGCAGATTTGCTCATCTTCATTCTTTCGGCATCGCATCGTACGTGAAACTACAGCCCATTATCTCCAAACACGATATTCTCCACAGAAAACCATATTATATAAGATGATGATAACTTTTCTTTGACACAACAGCTGCTAAAAAAAAAACTTTAGGTAAAAAAAAGATAACTACGTGCATTTTCACACCAAACTGGGAGTGACAACAGTGCAGACAAGATGATAAATGTTCCAGTCACAATCAGAATGTCAATAGTTTCATTGAAAATCACAAGTCCAAAATGTTAAGTTTGATGCACTGTGTAATTATCTAAGTACAATCACAAATTAAAGTTTCCATTATGCTGCGTGATTAAGGTGTATGTCAATATGAAACTTTGGCACTTCTTACTTCCTGCGTAGGCTATTTCTTTTCACGAACACATTTACCGTCAGCTATACTTTCCTTAAGCGAGGAATATTTTAATTTAAAAACAAACTACCTTTCGACTTTTAAACTTCCTCACCTTCGGGGGCTGTTGGGCAAGGAATTGGCTGTGCAACTTTACGTAGTGAGTGTGCTAAATAAACATCCCTTTCTGTCACAAACACACGTCCAAGGGCAGGGAACTCCCCTGTCATTTCTTCAATCATCTGTTCCAGCATATCTTTCTGTTTGCACTTTTCTACATCATCTTTCCTGGTTACAAAGACAAAGAACTTCATTATTTCAGACCTGTACATTCATGACATGGTACAGAGGCAAGGACGAGAAGAAAAATGAGTACATAAAATCACTCATATGATGAGTACTATTGTACTAAAAAGGGTGATGAACAGTTCTTAATGGATGTAACTTAAGAATGGTTCTCCCGGCAAAGACAGGGATCACAAAAGGAAAAGGTGATCCTATGAAAACAGCTTAGTCAAATTCAAACTTTCTAGAATAAAAATTGACATGTGACAAAAATGAAAAAATATCCTTTTGCCAAACTGAAAGGTTACAATAAAAAACTACCTTATTACAGGATTTCCTGTCAATAGTGATCAACATTAATTCTCCTTCCAACTTACGTGATGGGTTCCTTTGAGAAAAGGATTGCATATGCCAACTTAAGTCTCTGCCATACACTAAGAGACGCCAATGCCCTCCGCAAAGTAATCTGGATTGGTCTGTCACCTAATATAAATTTGCAACCTCCTTTCAACCGCCGAGCCTGAAACAATGGAAAGTTTGACAGAGGGTTGTATTATCAAATTTCATTAGTAATAAAATAAATTTGGATGATTAGAATTGTGAAAGACCAACACTTGGTTAACAGTAAGATGTTTGTCACATACACTCTGAGGTTTTGCATTGTTCAACCATTTGCCTTGTAAATGCAAGCTTTCAAAATTCTCTTCCGTAATGCCCACTTTGTGTTTGTCTAAATATACTTTTTATTCTCTCCAGTAGGAAAAGATTTTTAAAAAAAACAGATCTTTTTTTCTCAGTTTCACGGCACGACAAAATCAAACTCTAAGCCTGTCCGGGTGTCATACTGTAAAATTATCCTATTGTTACCTCATTGAAGGCCACTCTGAACTCTCCACCGGGTGCCATCCCCAGTTCTTTGGTAATGTAGGCAGACATGTTCAACAACAGAATGTTCAGGACACCTTGCATAAAGCCATTCTGTGATGAAAAGTAAAGAAATCAGAGGCTAAATGTAAAGATTCATTTTAATGTAAATATTTCGAAGAATTTTTTAGTAATTAGATTCATCTACCAACTCAAAAAAACATAAAAATTTGTTATTTTATTTTTAAAAAAACAAAACAACCAAACAACAAAAACACACACACACAAATGTAAACTTCCTGTGGCCTGATTGGTCAATAGAAATTTCACAATTTTCTAAATCTGCACTCTGTATAGTTGTTTGTTTTTTTTCTTTCTAAATAAAAAAATTTAGGAACCACAATATAATATTTTGTTCCTCAATAAAATGAACTTACTAGTAGAGAGAAAGCATGTACAAATGACCAAGTGAACTTTAGAGTTCTGGATGTCAAATTTTCATGGTGTACTTTTGACTTTTGAAAATAGCATCAATTTTGATGGTCATGAAAACTTTTCAGAAAACTGAATTAACTTTCGTCTTCCAATGTTGAAATTATAAAAGAAAGTCACTGTGGCGTGTCACGCTGAGCTGAAAGTCACAGTGAGATGCCACGCTTGGTTGAAATCATGATCATCCCTGACCCAATTCCTCCCACATCTACTCACCCTCTTTATGACTTGCTGTATAGTACTCATGTTGATATTCTTGGCCTCCTCTAAAATTTTTGCCTCGTCCATTTTGAGAATGTTAACCCGACTCTGACAAAGTTCTACCATGATCACATGTGGTTTGGTGGCCTGGATTACCTGAGCACAACATGACATCAAGATTTGTTAATGTTGAGACAGGCATTTATCTCATGAGCATGATGTTATGAAATCATGGACTATCACATGAGCTTGTATGCTAGTAGGCCTAAACTGTAAGTAACACCAAAACAAAACTGATCATTTAATCTTTTATTTTATTTTAAATGATAACACCTGGTCTTAGATGGACAAATGTCTCTTATGTTTAGTAATGATGAGGCAACATAACTTAAATAGAGAAAGTACTACAAATGATAATTTATTTCAATAATATTCAACAAATCGTCATGGTGCTGACCGTTTAGCCTGAAGACATTTTTTGCACTTCTGAGAAAATGGCAAAAAAACTTACTTTATTCTTCTGTAATGCAGTCAGACTTAGGCCAAAATGACTCTAGGTAAAAGTGGCTTTCATCCACTTTGGGCTGAAACAACCCCTGAACCAAAATGGCCTACGTCTATGAATGAGTTAGGCCATTACACTTACAGAAAGTTTTATTTCCAGGATAATGGCTTGGCACTTTTGAATAATTTTTACATTAATAGATGCACCATGGATAGGGCAATGACTTAACAGGTACATTCTGTTTTGGCCCAAGTCTGACTTAGGCCAAAAGATTAGCACCATGATGAAATGTGGTAGTGGTAAGTTAATGTAGGGTTAGATAACAGTTACTGACACAGTTTACTATAGTATAAGAAAATATGCACACTGAACCAGGAAAAGAAAGGAAAAAAAAGATTAATTAATAAATCTCTCATTATATGACTGATCAGTAATGAAGAGAAAAAAACAATGTGATCATGTTTTGATGTGCTATAAGTATAAATCCTCTCTGACCTTCGATACATCATTCTGACTCTCCTTGCTAAAATGTGCTGTCCCCACCACATAAACCTGACATCCATCTTTCTCCAGCAATGTCACAGTTTCTGGTAAATCAGAGATAGGCACTGGCACTCTGGACAGTGATACCGTGTCACCCTCCCCCTCATCATCTGTGTAGTTCTCATCTTCATCTTCATCATCACTCAGCCAGAGCTCATCATCAGCATCTCCTAGTACAGGTACATTTACAGAACATTTTAGATCTACAGGGTACCAGTTATCAAATATAAGGAAATGCTGTACCTTTCCTCAGCAACAACTAGGATAATTGGGAATTTATTCCGCAAACACTTTCATTAAACAGTCAATGCCACCCAGAAAATTGCATCAAGCAAGTTACAAATTCCTGTAAATTGGCCCCAGCTTTACAAACTACATGCATCAAAGACTGAATGATTATAGTAAAAATGGTGTTGTAAATGCAAGCTCGTCCATGTCATCAACTCCAGTCAATGCACAATGCTCATTGGTTACACCTTAGTATGGCTTGAATTATTCTGGTTGCTTGTCTCAGTATCCGTGCCACCCAGGTCACGGCCAGTTGCACAATAGACTGCCATTCCATTTGTCTGGAAATGTTAATTCATCAATACAGAACATGTTATAAATTAGCCCTGTCAAAACTCTGCGGTGTGGCCCAGATTTGCATATTTGAATTGAGGTAATAAACTAAATACAAATTTTGTAGTTTCCCCTTCAGACACAGCACCTTGTTGATAAAAAATTGTTTATTCTTGACCTAAAAACTAGTTGAGAGAAAAGCAAGTATTGCAGGCATTTGATTCTATTGTAAGAGCAGCTCAAACAGCCAAGCAGGAGACCTAACAACACTCACAGAGTCAACCCATAAGCTCCCTCTCCCTTTCCCATTCCATCTTTCCTGGTTCAACAGTACAGTGGACTCAAACAGCTGGCACCTGGGACACACTGGATCTGAATGTGTTCACTGTGTTTTGATAGGTGCACAACTTTGCATTATCCATTTATGGTGAATGTGATATTCAGCGACTGCTCATTTTATATTCAACATTCAAACTGCACTTGGCTAGGGGAATTATGCACAAGTCTCTTGCATGAGTTTATATACTGTTGGCTAGACATCAACGAAATGGAGATTAGAAATCATAAAGAGAGCCATCTAAATATTCACAGTACTGATGACTTCCAGTAAAAATCATCCCTACCATACGCACAGATTGAAGAAATAATCAAATTCCTGGGAATGCTGATCCAGCTTCTTGCACCTCCTGGTTTCTGACATTCGTGCCATCCAATTCCTTAATTTAAGTGTCTCTCCGTTTCAGAAGATCCAATTTCTCATCTACAAACAAAATGCTGTTGCTGGTGCATTTCCCTACATGCAAGAACCTGCATGCCCACACATACGCACTGTTCATCTTTTCATCAAAGCAGCAAAATATTTTGCAACCCTGAACAAATAAATTTCACGTAACAAATGTTGATGTGAACTCATAAAATTATTGAAAGCACATCAAACTTACTTTGGAAGTGTATGGAAGACATTCAAGTGGCACTCGATGGGAGGTTTTGAACTTTTTGATTTTCTTTCAATCTTTGAATAATTATCTGAATCTATGGAACCTTATAAAAATATCACAAGCGTAAGACAAAACTGCAGTCAATCAAGTAAATCTTCAACATCCTCTTGTGAATTGCAATTTGATCAGGCAAATGAAAGTAACAATGCTCACCCTCTGCTTCAGCAGCTTCATCTTCATTCTCGTCATCTTCTTTGTTGTACAGAGAGGCACCACCCACATTATTGTTCACAGCATTATCCACAACAATATGTCCTGTGTTATTGTTGGTAGTTATGTCTGTGTCATCTGTTCCTGCCTCCTGAGACATGGTGACAATCTTAACACAAGCACGGCCTCTGAAAAAAAAATGAATTGTCATCTTTCTAAGACAAAAAAAATAAATAATCCTTAGGGACATCACTTAGTTAAAGATGCCTGATAAAGGACAACCTAGCAGACATAAACTGCAGTCATAAAAGTTACAATAGGAATAAAATACTTTTCACCAATTTTGGTTCTACTACTTTTGCAGGCTATCACCAAAATATCATACCAAACACTCGACCTGCACGGGGCCATTATAGTCGTGTTCTGCCTGTAACTTGGGAAGCACGACTTTCATGATCCTCACTTTGCAACCCTTGTCCTGCACATGGCCACTTCTGTGGCATAGCAATGCAGCATCTCCTGTTTGTTTACTCAACTGCTCCCACTGATCATTTCTGTAGGCTAGTTTGTTTCACTCCTTTAAAAATTTACCTTGTCATCCCTAAAAAATCTAACAAAATGTTATCATTTCATTGCACTTATTTATTGCCATGAAATGTAATGCATGTGATGTACTTATTTGTCATACACAACATGTAATAGTACTGACAGTCTGAAGTTTGATCAGGGAAAATGTATTCTCAGGGAAACTGTTGACTCAGATGCTGGTTGTTTCCATGTGAAATGATTAAGAAGGGGCAGCATCTGCTTATTTGATTTATAAGCGGTTCCATACATACTAATGACTTCCACTGTAATACTTAGACTAGGGAAAATGCTGCATAAAGGTGTCTATCAGTAGGTTTTTCATCAGGGAAAATAGGGAGAAAATGGCTGACTTTGTTATTGGTCATTGTGTTTATTTGATGGTAATTAGTATAATATTCTGTTGCCTTGGTTCAACTGCTTTCAATACCATACCCTACAAGCTGGAAATCAAAGCTCATTTAAAGGTTGGACTTTTATCATTAAAACAAAGGAAGCTGAGCCTTAAAATGAAAAGAGCAGAAGGGGGTGAAAGCGTGAAGGGAAATGTCAAGGGTCAAGTAGTTCAAACAAGTTACAGTCGACATTGCTTAGCATGATGTCCGGGGGATATAATAAATAACATCACGCAATCCAGCAAATCATGTTTGAATAAATAAACTATGATGTTTTTAAAAGGGGGTGAGGGTATTTTTTGTGTGTAGGGCTATGTAACGTATTAAGGGTGTGTGAGGGGTTACTGTTAAAAAAAAAAAGCATATTATTTATAGTATATTCATTCAAAGTCATGGTATAATATAATAACTGCTCTGTTTCAATTATATTTATAATCAATACGGGCAAAAAACACATTACTAGGTTCATCTGCATGAAAATTGAAAGTCAACATAAAGATATCAAACCCAAAGGGACATGACTGTTGGATCCAGACCACCCAACTACATTTGATTAACTAACAGGGTATGGGAAGATTTTATAAAATAACCAGGGAGGTTACCGCAACATCTTAGAAACTCAACAGATAAACGCACATGTTCATGCATACACAAAATGCCATATAACCTGGTGGAAAATAAAAAACATGAAATGAACTGCATCTCTATTTTATATAATACCCCCCACCCCACCCCCATTTAGTGCTGAAAATCAGGGGAAAAGCTACTCTCGTGTATTTAATGCGACCCCTGACTTTGTAAGATCTGGATAAGTGTATGTAAAACATTTTCGACAGAGCTGAAGAAGACCTAAAGTCTTTAGATAATTTTTACGTTAATTCTTAAGCAGTCTGGTCAGCCCAATCTGGCATATTAATGTCATAATCAGAAAGTTGCATTAATGGACGCCCGACACCTCTTTTCTACAGACAAATCTCCCTCCTTTCTTCACCCTCCCACTGGTCACACTGGCATCATGTAGCGTTGAGCCTAAACTAACACAATAAACATCGCCCGTCTAAGGTGATTGAGTGAGCATGGTATTTGACACTTTTGTGGACTTGCTGGTGCCGACTGTCTTTACTCTGTGTCCCATGGAAAAGATTGAATTTCTATTGCGCACTTTCCAAAAAAAATGGGCACAGATGTTACCTCCACATGGGTAACCCATTTGCTCTTTCTCCCTATCGTAATCTCCATTCCCAATGCCCGGCCCGAGTAAAATCAGTGGCCATACGCATTTTATAACATCTGATGCATTGTTTACTATCATACTGCATTATTGGTCCACATGATGAATACACACGGCAATGCTAATGAGCTCGCCTGAGTGTTAGGAATCAGTGATGTCAGTAAATAAAATTTGTAAAATCCTACCCTCATGGACAAATGACCACATGTTGTAGACACACACACATGGTGGCATGGGCACACTTTGGATAGGTGACATTGTAAGCAAGGCAAGGAAGACACAGAACAATGGCAGGTATGAGCTGTAGTGAAACAGCGATTGCGAAAGATAACCGCATGCATTTGACCATGACGGAAATGACAAAGATTAGGAAAATCTTGCTTAAGCATTTTTTTCCTCTATCGGTGTTCAAATTGAGATCGCACAAAGAGTAAAGACGGATTCCAAAATGTCATGCTAAGCATTTTTTCCCATGGAAATGAGGCATTGGGAAAGGTGAATTAAACATCATGCAAAAAGAAGACCACGTAAAAAGCGACTTCATGGTATGTGAACTCAACTGTAATTGCCCGGCATTAAATACGACAAAAAATAAGTTTTTCACCTTCCTTTATTAATTTGTTCACCTACAAGATAAAGTCTAACTTAGTAACTTCCGGCCAAAAAAGTGCAGACCTCTTGGGATTAGATCTATATTATAATGTTTTAAATGGCATGTAAATGCAGAAAATTCGGAAGGTCTTCCGCCCGTCCGCGCCAGTCAAGAAAACACAACTACCCCAGCCCCTTTTCGCCTGATTAGTCAATCTGACTACCGCCCATTGATACAAACTGACTAGACCCTCACGCCCCCAGGTCCATCTGACCATTCCATGTGTTGTGAGTTTAAATTGATAACAGTGACAATGTGTAACCGTGGGCTTTACTTAATAGCGGTAAAAATTATGGCGCGGACGGGCGGAAGACCTCCCGAAAATTCTTCATCATGAGCCTTCTGTTTAACAATAATAATTACTATATCTCATTACAATTATCCAAATATTACGGGGGTCACTTACCATTTAATCCAACATAATTTTTGTACACTAAAGTAAACATATAGATCTAGATCTAGATCTACATATTGTTCAAAATGACACGACTGACCCAACCACCGAGGTAAGAGGCAACATGCGAATGAGCCGCTGACTCGACTGACTGGCTAATACTTATATATAGCCATCCCTGCACTGGCCATTACATGGATGAGTTCGCTCAACATGGGACGAGGGATAAATAATTTGTGTTCATAGATAATGCCCAACTCAAAGTCAAATACTCGGCCATCTTGGAAAGAGTTCCACACATCCCGACCACTTTGAAATCTAAAATTCTTTAGGCTTATACTGGTTATAGGCCTAGATTTTCATTTCGTTTTCTGTTCTGGTTAAAGGTGTAACAGGGGCTCACTAGCAGATCTACATTATAATACTGTCACACCAGATGAACCTGGTCATATTGTGTCATGTAAATCTAGATCTAGATCTAGATCTGGATCAAGATCAAGATCTTGATCTTCATTTATTACGATCAATGTGCATTTCTGGATCTAGATTTCTTCTTCTTCTTTCATAGTTCTAGATCTAGATCTAATGCAATCCATCCAGAAATTTTCTATTTATTTTCATGTCTCTAGCAGATAGCCTAATGCCAGTAATGGCCCCAAACTCCAAAGGCAATGCTGATAGGCTCTCGGAAATCAGAAAATCTAGATCTAGATCTAGCAGAATGAGAAATGATAACACAATGAAAAACTTTCTCTCGACAACGTTTAAATGTAACAGCGGCTTACCTATGGCATAAATGTTCGAGGAAACTGACGCAACGTTGTTTTCACACTATTATGGTAGCACTGCAATGTTGTTCTAGTCAATAGTTCTGTTTGCTTTCCTTAGGGTTCGTGTTATCTCCTCTTGCTTCCGGTGTCAGTCGGTCGTACTAAATACCGTAAAAATTATTAATAGGCGATAAAACTCCGATCCGCTGAAATTCACACCGTATTGTGTCATTCAGTCACACATATTTCTGTATGTTAATGTGCACTGATTTTTTTAAATCTTCCTTTAGGGTGACATTTAATATCTAATGTAATGACTGCGCAGTGAGAATATTAAGTTCAGCAAAAACTTATTTGCAGTAGATCTACATCTATTTGTGAATTAGACCCTGAAGTTAATTTTTATTTTATTATGAAACTTGTTTTAGACATTAGAAAATTAGAGACTGTAAAGACAATTATTCTTCTTTTTCAGATGCTGTAACAACAATTCAGACTTTAGGTGCTTCAATTTTTTGCGTGTTTCCGTGTGATTAATTGTTATTTTGACATGAGCACTTGTAACTGAGACATGTTGGCTACCAATAAATGAATTCTATGCTTTTGAGAAGACTGCGCCGGCCATTTCATTTTCACTTTCAATGAACTTTACTCTTATTATGGTTTTTATAACTTGAATAATATAGGTTATTGAAAGTCTGCGCGAAAAAGTAAATATTTTCACATGTTCTTATTTTCTTCCGAATTTCGGAATAATTAGGCCTACTTTGGTATACAATTTTGGGAAAAAAGTGTCACTCTCCTTCGTGAGAAGTAACAGAAAGTGCAATCGAGAAGGGAAAGAACTTAGATTGCAAGGCACGTTTTTCTTGATATAGGTGGTAGATCTATTTTCTACGAGTTGTGTATTCGACAATCGCTTTGCAAACATGAATATACGGTGTGCCGCGGTAAGTATGGGAAAGAGCTCGGCCAAGAGCTCAATACGCCCCGACCATTCTGAGCTCTTACATTTCTTTACAGGGATCGGGGGTAAGGACAGGGTTAGGAAATAGGTAGGCTACATAGGCCTATATCAAAACGTGAGGTCAATGTAGAAATGGAGGAGAAAATAGTGGAATATAAGATTGACGACTACGAACTGTACATGAATGATAACCCGAAAAGAGGTGTTGTAATTTATACACATAAAAGTCTAGAAACCAATAAAATCAAAGTGGAAAATGCTAACCCAATGATAGAACATATCTTTGTGGAGGTAAATACAAAAAGTAGAAAGCACCTGCTCGGCTGTCTGTATAGGAGCCCGAGTCTAAATAAATTAGAAAGTACAAGGGAAGTCATTAAACTATTAAAGTCCTTACATCTCGATAAATATGACAAAGTAATAATCACAGGGGACTTTAATTACCCGGACATAACCTGGTCTGGAAATAACAATCAAAAAAGTGACTATGAAAAAGAATTTAAAGAATGCCTCGATGATCTGTTTCTCTCACAGCTGTCATGGGCACCCACAAGACATAAAGGAGATCAAAAGTCTAACATACTAGATCTAATCCTTACAAATGATGATAATCTAATAAAGAATATAAATATGGAAAACCCGTTGGGGAAAAGCGATCACTGCGTCATCACATTTGAAATGTATCTAGATCTTGCTAACCACAACGAAAGAATAAGTTACAAAAACAACAAAAAAACCAATATCGAAGAAGTCAAGAAGGAACTAAGAAACATAGATTGGAAAATTCTAAATGGCTATAGTTGTCAAGATGCATGGAATTTGTTCCACAAATCCTGTATGGATTTGATTGATAAACATACACCAGAAAATAAAGTTACTAACAAGAGAATAAAACAAAAATCTGAGTGGATGAATAAAGAGGTATTGACAGAAATAAAAAAAAAGAAACAAGCGTTCAATCAAGAAATATAAACAAGAAAAAACAATATTTACACATAGGACATATATTGAAGCAAGAAATAAAACCAGTAGGCTGATCAGAAAAAGTGCAAAGAGCTATGAAAGGAGGATTGCAATGGAAAGCAAGAGTAATTCAAAATCATTCTGGAAGTTTGTAAAGGGGAAGATGAAAACAAAAGAAAAAATCCACGCGTTGGAAAAGATAGATGGATCTCTAACGGAGAATGACGCTGAGAAGGCTGAAGTGCTGAATACTTTTTTCGCTAGTGTATTTACAAAGGAAGATTGTGAGAATATACCTAACCCCAAATATGTAAATAACAATATGTTTATAGACAATATAATAGTAACAGAAAAAGCGGTCAAAGATCAACTAGGGGCACTAAATGAAAATAAAGCACCTGGACCAGATAAGTTCTCGCCTAAATTTCTAAAGCAAATAAGAGATGAAATCTCACTACCTTTGACGGTTATATTTAACAAGTCAATAGAAGAAGGGAAAATTCCTACAAGCTGGAAAGATGCAGTTGTTACGGCAATATTCAAAAAAGGACAAACAAAAGACCCAGCAAATTATAGACCGGTCAGTCTTACATCAGTTATCTGTAAAATCATGGAATCCATCATACAGAATGAAATAATGAAATACTTTGAGGAACATAAAATTATAAATAACAACCAATATGGGTTTAGACCCAACAGATCTTGCGTATCACAACTGATAACCGTTCTAGATGACATAACAAAGCTCATTGATGGTGGAGACGACGTCGACATAGTGTATTTTGATTTCAGAAAGGCTTTCGACACGGTACCACACAAGAGACTGTTAGAGAAAGTGAAAAGTACTGGTATTTCAGGAAATATATATAACTGGATTGAAGATTTTCTGTCAGATAGAACTCAGTCTGTAAAAATAAACAATGAAATGTCTAGTAACTCCCAAGTAACCAGTGGCATACCACAAGGCAGTGTATTAGGTCCCTTGTTATTCATAATATTCATAAATGATCTACCCCTTGAAGTATCCTCATGCTGCAAAATGTTTGCAGATGATACAAAAATATATGGACCTAGTAAAAATTCCCGTGTAATACAAAATGATATTGACAAACTGATAGAATGGTCAAGAAAATGGCAACTGGATTTCAACAGTACTAAATGCAAAGTTTTGCACATTGGTCAAAAAAATCCTAAATTTAATTACAAAATATCAGGACTAGAACTTTCTAAAACTAAACAAGAAAAAGATGTTGGAGTATATTTTGATACCAAACTTAGCTTTGATTACCACATTAACTCATGTGTACAAAAGCAGCAAACAAAATAGTCGGGCTAATCAAGAAATGCTTTACAGGACTGGACCAATTTTCATTATTACTGCTGTATAAATCACTTGTTAGAAGTAAATTGGAATATGGCAATACAATATGGCATCCTCATTACAAAAGGCAATCAGTGGAAATTGAAAAAGTACAAAAAAGAATGATTAAATTACTTAGATACAAAGATATGTCATATGAGGAGATACTCTCAAAAATAAAACTGCCATCACTAAAATACAGACGATTAAGGAATGACCTTATTCATACATACAAAATCTTAAATAACGAAAACAGGATTGAAAGAGAAACATTTTTTCAAATTGGAAGATTCTCAAGAGGGGATGGAAGGAGATTAAATAATGAGAGAACAAAAACAAATGTAAGAAAAAATTTCTTAACAAATAGAGTCATCCAATATTGGAATAAGTTGAGTACTGAAACTAAATACTCCGAAAATATAAATATATTTAAAACCAGAATTGACAGAGATTTAGCATACTTGATGTACGAATCAGATTTATCTTAAATCTTAGTATAAATTATTTATGAAAACCTATGAAAGAACTTAATCCATGTTTTTTATTGAAATAACACAAATGACTGTTGTAGAAATGATATACTAACACAATAACACAAGCCACCGGAAGAGGATACTATAAGTCAAGAGATATAGAGGGGGCAACAAGAGGCTAAAAAGCCTACAGCCTTCGATACTATACCATACCATACCATAGACGATAGTAGAGTGGTCGTTACGTACGACACTGTTCCCTACTAAGTTTGATGACAGATAAAATTACAGATAACTTTAATAAACACAAAAAATTCTGCAGCAACATATTTGCTTATAGTGATCCTTAGGCTTAGTCATTATACTGTGTGTTGTTTCATTTGAGCTACTTAGCTAGATTTAGAATAGATCTAGATCTAGATCTAGGCATGAATCAGCTGTACTGTGCCCACACAATTTAATACACGTTCAGTCAAGACAAAGATGCACAACAGATCACTGGCCATAGATTGATGTAGATCTAGATCTATTTAATAAGCCTTATTTTAAGCCATTTAATTTTAGTTTAACACTGCTTTCTGGTTTTACCAACAGTGACATCAGGAAAATGTCTGCAGGTGCAACAAAGGACCACCATTATATGCAAACTTTTACTGTATGTGTATGGGGCAAAGAATGGTTAGATCCATTTCCCCTGTTCAGATTCTAATCAAATCTGCACGGACGCTTCTGTAGTTACATGGGAGATTTAACTGGATTTGGTAATCTTGCCTTGAAGTCTAATTGACTGTAATTCATATTCTGCTCACTTCAGATTAACCTACAACCCGCGCGCTACCCGTAACGCCCACTGACTGGTCAGTGACCTTGCTCACGGGGAATCTTATGTGGGTTGCTGTGATCTTGGAACTAACCGGTGAACCACTGGTCAGAATCACAGACTTTAGCTTTCAAAGGTCTCTCCCCATACTATCAAAAGATGTAACATGGACATGCGAACTGTTGCTCAATAAATCTGCAATATTACCTGATTTTCTCACCAGCTGACCATCTAGAGTTGTCTGTATCTAAGAACCAATCAGAAACAAGCTCTGAAACGATCTTTGCGCCAAATGCCCACATTGGTTCATTTGTATGTGTCACTCAGGATGAAACCATTTGTTTAGGGCTTTGGAGGCCTGGCTAGTTATCATGCTTTGTTGTCACGAAAAGTACAGCTGTCAGTTTAGTTTCACAAGCCAGATCATTGGTTCGAGACTTGCAGACAAAGGTTTCGCTGGTTAATCCATTATCAAGCGTGATAAAGCATAGTGCTCAGCGAATGTTTTCATACCAACCAATAAAAACCGAGCCATGTGATCAGCGGTAGTGTGGTCATCGTAATCAGCAAGGGTCAGTGCGACCCAAGCACAATTCTCTGGGTGTAGTGTGAGTAGGACCGGACAGTGGGCTTTGAGTGTTGGTCACAGGGTGAGCGTTAATTTAGAAGAGATACAGTGAGCAATAAGACTGTAGTATGTCGCAAAGAGGACAGTGACCTGATACACGAAAATACAGCTTCCACGCAGCGCGGTCAGTTTGACCTCACCTTATTTACATGCCTGTGCAAAGTGAATGCCTGGGAGGTCGATGCAGTATATTGACGCCTCACATAATGTAATGGTTAAATATTTTGACGCCTCACATAATGTAATGGTTAAAAGGAGTCCACTGCATTTCAAGTATTGTCAATTAGTCTTTAGTTTTCACAATACTGGTATGTCATGTTACTGAGAACTTGAGATGACTGACATATTCAGGTGCATTGTAGAGTATCATATGATATTCAACTTACATGATTTCCATGTTTTGAAAACTAATTCTTCTCAAGGAATGGTATTGTTTAATGGAATAAGTGTCAAATTGTGTTTCAATTTCAGCCAGATGATCTGATGAACATGCAGCATTGTAATCTGCTGTGTCTGCCAGAGAATTATCAGATGAAGTACTACTTTTATCATGGACTGTCCTGGCCTCAGGTAAATCAGCAGTACAGTATAACTAGCAACTACAGTATTTTTGTTATAAGATTTGCATTTTTCATGTCAGCAGTTTTTTATTTATTTTTATTTTTTTTCTATTAAGTGTTTGAAAAATAAATTGATCAACCCTTTACTAATACTATGTATTTTGTTGTGTGAAGTGCTTTAGAGACACATGCAGTGGGACTAACATGTAACTGACATTGATTTACAAAGGGGGAATTAGCATCAGTGTTACCCTTGGACCACATAGAATTTTGAATTTTTTTTTTTTAAACTTAAAAATATTTTAATGAGTGATGATGAATTGATAAACTTTTCAAAAAACACTGGTTGATGTGCAAGCAGAACAAGGTAGATCTAAAAGGTCAGTCTGGAACTGTTTCTGCTGGACCAAGAATAGCCAGCATTATCATTATGACAAATTCTGGTTTGGGTGACTCATAAAAGTCACATTGTCTGAAAAATCTAATGGTAGTGTCGTAATATAATAATGCGTGTAAAATTTTATTTTTCAGCTGTCTTATGTTGCTGAAGATGAGAGTGGTAAAATTGTTGGCTATGTCCTGGCAAAAATGTAAGTAAGCAAATGTACCGAGTTCACAGATAAGAGGCACTGAATTAATTTGTTTTTTTTGGGGTTTTTTTGGTTTTTTTTTTTTTATGAGTATATAGATCTTATATATTCTTTCAGATATTTTTCATACAAAAGGCTCTACTAGACTACTTTGAGATCAGATTTGCTTACCAGGTATATTATTTGTGTAGTTGGTGACTTTCAAATAGGCTTTCCACCTGTCACACATCTTTAAGGAATATAATGAGCCTAAATAAAGGCAAAATTTATGTGTAGCAGTGGAAAACTAACGATCCAAGGCATTTTTTTCTTCATTCACGGATGCAGCAATGCAAATTGTGCTGGAGAATGTCTTCAAGAACAAGGCAAAAAAAAATGATATATGCAGTTGATACAGGCTGTCTTTCTTTATGAGTTTATGTCTGGAATATGATTTCACATGAGAGGGTATTCTGTGGTCACAGATTTTAGGAAATATGTATGTTACAATGTTGGTCATTTTACTCTCATTAAAAAAAAAAATATGCCAGCTTTATTCAGAGAATGCCATACTAAAATACTTTAAAATAAACTATCAAATCTATATAACCTTTTTTCTTTTTTTTTTTAAACACTTGGAGGGTGATTTTCTGTTTCTTGTGGACCAAAATTTTTGATTTGTCTGTGGAAAATGCCATTTTGTGGTAATGTAGGGGTGATAATTGATATCATGGACTATGGAAACTGAAACACACAAGTGGTATACATATTAATTGCGCTGAAGAATGTTGTGTGAGTATGTGTATGCAACTTTATAGGGCATGCTGGTGTTCAAATTGATCATTTGTACATTATTTCAATCTGCTTGTATTTCCAGGGAGGAAGACCCAGAGGACTCTGTTCCCCACGGGCACATTACATCTCTGGTAAGTGGAGGTTTTGCTATAATCAGGCAAAACTAAAAGTTTCTGAATCTGGTGTTAGTTTTTAACTTGCTCGTTTTTTGTTGTTGTTTTGTTTGTTGCTTTTCATCACATCAGATTTCAAGAAGATCACTAAAATTGTCATCCGAGTTTTCACGTTTATATTTTTAGCCATAATGTAATTAAAGGTAATTTGTGTAACTTGTGTTTCCTACAATAAAACACCTGAAAGCCAGTGAGTCAAATCTGAGGGAAACTACACAGGAACAAAGAATATGCCATGGTGGATGGTTTATACATTTTGTGTGTCCCACAACTAATGAAGGCCAGGACATTCTTTGATGGATGTTCACATATTGTAATTAGAAATTTAAGTGAGCTATTATAATTGGAAGCATTGTTCATAAAAATGGGCAGAGAATCACAAAAATTTTATAAGTAAGCCTATATACAATCATTAAAATAATATTTTGAAATTGAATCCGTATTTTAAAGAAATTGAATCCATTTTTATTGGAGTGAAGCACTTTTGTTCTTGATAAAATCAGTAGTCACAATTTCTGTCATCAGTATGTCAATGATGATCAGTGGACGGAAAGAAGTGGATATCTGGCTTATTGAAAACGAAATTAGAGTCCATATTTCTCATCACTTTTGGTTTTTGAGTAAAACTGGCCTTTTTTCTCAATTTTAAGGCAGTGAAACGTTCTCACAGACGGTTGGGTTTGGCTCAAAAGTTGATGGACCAGGCATCAAGAGCCATGGTAGAAAACTTCAATGCACAATATGTTTCTCTTCATGTGAGAAAAAGTAATAGAGCTGCCCTCCATCTATACACAGAAACCCTCAAATTCTCGTAAGTATTGTCTATGAGGAGCAGCAAATTCGTAAATACTTGTCAACCGTAACCCCACACTGCCTCGCCCATTTTCACATGTCCACCCCTCTTCTGCTCAAGCAAAGGGGTGCTACTAAGATTTTGAACATTCAGTGGAACCTGCTTAAATCACAAGGCAATAACGAGAAATTTCCCTTTTTCTGAAAGATAACCGCGGCCCTGCTGTAATCCTTCTATAGTTCTTATTAGTTTATGCCGCTATACAGGCAAAGAAAATCATGTAATTCCTTTTTAACCCAAACAAAAAATTTGCTTACTTGGTCGATCGAGCGATGGTTCTGCAGACTTTCCAAGTCTCCCTGTTTTTATGGTATAACCCCGCTCTCCCCATGTTGCTCTGAAAACTCCCCGGGAATGACATGGGGGGAGAAAAAATTGTCAAGTTTGCCAATCATGAAAATTAACGCGCGTAGCGCTTGATCAATACAATGTGCATGTATGTATGAGACAGGAGTTTGGACGGTCCTCTCTCGAGTTGGGGTGGGGAGGGTTGGGTGGGAACTAACATGCAAGGGGCCTGTCCTGGCGACAATGCACATTTAGTTTTTTTGGTTTTTTTTTTGAGAACAGTGTAGAGACTAGTCGGCCGCACCGGCATGTCTAGGGGAGTGTGGACTACTCACTTTGATGTCCATTAGAGATTTTACAAGATGTTATGGTGTCACCCAGAGCATGTGGGGAAGTAACAGTGGGATGGATCAGATGGCTGTTGGAGGTGCCAGCATGTCTTTAAAAAAAAAAAAAAGAGGTTTTCGAATTTCAAATTACAGACTGTGCTTGTGAACTGATAGCCAGGCAAGACTAATGTGGCTTCCTCATGAGTATTCTATACAATAGTAGCATCATTGGAAAATACATTGAGCTTTCTGATTTCACATAGAAATACTAAGTTGGGCTGACTAGACTCCTTTTAAAAGAGAATCAGTATGAATATTGACTTTAGATTTTAACTATGTGGAAAATGTTTTACATCCACTTACTGAAGCCTTGCAATATTCGGGGTAGCCTTAAACAGGAGAGTGGCATTTTTAAAGAATAGTTAGCACTAAAGAGGGGGGTGGGAGAGGTAGTATAGATGTGGTACTGCTTTTTTTTCTCTCCACACAGCTACAGTATTATTTTTTAATGCATGTGCTGTATCTGTTGAGTTTCTAAAAGGCTGCGGTAACCTCCCCGTTTTTTGTAAAAACTCCCCAGTTTTATAATCAAATGACAAATCTCTCCATATCCTGTTGTACTAGTTGGGAGGTCTGGTTCTGGGTTGAAAGTTCAATGCAATTGATGTGAAATTTATTATAGTCGGGCCTTATTATTTTCAAGCATGACAATGCAGGCCTACTTAATCGGGTTGTTGGGGAGAAGGGGAGACAGTATAGTCATTAGTATTATTACTGGCCAACAAGGGTACCAAACAGGAAAGCTTGATTTTTTTTTTTTTGTCTAACCAGTCACCATCTTGTCTTCTCATCATTCCATGGGCCATTATGAATGTATCACAATACATTCACTAACAGTGACGGTGTTTGTCCAACAGCTCAAATACAACTGGTGGATCATTGCCCCCAGTTTTGACAGTTTGTTTTGACAGGCATCGCTCTCTCTCTCTCTTTCTCTCTCTCTCTCTCATGCACAAAGGCACACACACACTTTGGTTGTTGCGTACAGTACATCAACAGGAGTAATAAAGTAAAATTACACCAAAGTGTCTAATGTGGCTTCTCTTTAAAAGGTAAAAAAAAAAAGGGATTTCAAAATTATCACTCTTTATCTAAATCCTGTAAATGCGAATACAATTGTTGGTCCCCTAAATTTTGGTTTCAGCAGATTTTACTGTACTAACTTTTTTAAAACTGAAATAAAATACCTAGAACGTGAATTTTATTGGTTTTTTTGGTTTCTGCATCGCTAGTTTTATTCTATAAAAGTATAACCTATAAATCTAAATCATTTGAAGTCCTTATTTCATCCTTTTCCTCGCAGATGAAATGTACAAGAGCTCAAGGTGGTGTATTTGCAAACACGAAATTTTGAAAAATTGTCAAAGGAAGTACAGAACAGATATAATTGATTTGTTTTAACAGGTCATAAGGGAAAAGCTCAAAGTATCGTCTAATGTCATATGCGTCGTGTTATCTCAGGTCCTGAGAAGCCAAGTTATTGTAAACAAATCAAACACTAGTTAGAACACGTCAGGTTGCAGCAGTTTGTAGCATGTTAGGCAGGACATCATCATCATCATCTCTTCTCCTCCCCCCCCCCCCCCCCCCCTGTTTTGAGGGCCCTGTCATGGTGCATTAGGCAGTATCGGGTTAAACAGCATGATGTAAACCCCATTCCAGAACTAACCTGTTGGTGATAGTCATGGTAAAGCACATGTGAATCAGTACTTTTATTCCATAAATTTGGTCATTTTCAACTCAAGAAATTTTGTTTACAGCCAACTGAAGTTCTGTCAACAACAGATGAGTGTTCAGGGTAAAAGTTTGGGTTTAAGGAATATTTTGTTTCAATTAAGTTGGCCTACAAGTTGGCTTTGTTAGAGACTGTATGCATTTATGTAGAATGGTGACCCAAGTTGTTGTGTCCTGCAGGATCAGTGAGATAGAACCTAAATATTATGCTGATGGAGAAGATGCCTACGCCATGAGAAGAGATCTGACAGAGTTCAAGGACAAGGCCAGTCAGGTCTGTGTCAACACTTTTTTTCCTTTATTTCTTAGATATAATTCAGTGCCTCTGACAGTTTATGTGATGTATGTGTGCCATGAGAGAGGTGTGCAAGAAATTAGTCCTATCTGTATAGTAAGTAGAATGCAAATGTATCTGAGACGTGCGTCAGTGGCTGGTGAAATTGAGAAATTTTACCAATCATTTATTTCCATTTCAGAAAGGATTTATACAGTGATTGTGACCACAAAGTCAAAGGCCTCTCAATGTGATATCAACTTTTAATGCAAATTTTTTTCATGCATTTTTACAAACCTGCTCGTAAGAAGAATGCATAGTCAGTGTGTCTTGCCCTTAGAAAATTAACAATTCGGGGGGGGGGGGGGGGGGGGGTTGTTCTTGTGAGCCAGATACACACAATCAGATTGCAGGAAAATGGGTCAAGTCACAAAGTGTACAAGGACCAGCAGTTTTTCTCTTGACAGGCAGTGAACAAACATCATGGCGGGGAAATTATCATGGTTAAGGCACATGTTTGCTGGCTTTCTGATGTCAGTGTTCTATATCTGGAATGATTCTCTGATGCTGTAGGATTTATTCCTTTGCCCAAACCATGCCAGAACCGTGCAACATGTCTTGAAAGCATGTGGTAGGTCACAGAAACAGTGAGCAAAGGCATGGCATGTTTTGTGTGAGCTGAGAGAGAATAGAAAGAAAAAGAGCATATATGAAATATGTTATAAATCTCAAACTGGTGTCTGGACACATAATTCTCATGAATCATCCAGTGCATCATAAAAACAGACCTTACCAATGTTAACTGGTGATTGTTTGATCAGTTGTGAGTTGTCTACTATACCCATGTAGCTTCAGGTGTGCGAAATATATTAACAATTGCCACGAATAACTGCCTCTGAGTTATCCTCATTCTACACATTGTTTATTTCAGTATGGTTTGAAACCAGAGACAGAACAAGCAGCCATTGAAGCTCCTCCTGTCAAGAGTTCGTGAAGGACGATTAGTATGTTGAAAGTATCACTGCTTCACCACATGCATGGGAAATTGTTCAAGTCTTTAGTGTTGAATCTTTGGTTGTATGTTGATGTGTTTATTTAGTTGTATAAAATGTCATCCTTCACCTCTTTCCACCAAGTGTACTCAGTTTTAAAATTTTCACAAACTCAGGACTGCAAGAATGGGTCCTATTTGAAACAGACCCTTGTATATTTGAAATTATTTGCACATAAAAGTGAAAATATTGTCACACCACAGATTTGGTGATTTCATGGGGTTTGGGAGGGGGGCGGGGTGTTTGCAGATTGGGTGCATGCATATTTGTAGTGGTATTAAAATTATATATTTTACAGCTTTAAAAAATTAAAAACAGGTGGTGTCAGCTCCCAAAGAGGGCTAGCTTAGTTTTTGTAAGTTACGTACACATTCAGTAACCTCATGGACGTACACATTCGTCTTGGAATAAATTGAGAAAGAGAATGTTCATCATGAGAAAATTGGTCCATCATACAAGTGTCTCAGTTGTTAACTTGATTAGTGAATGTCAGTGATGACTGATTAATGAAACAATGTCGGCTGATGTCACAGAATGGATCTGTTATGAAAGTTAATAGTCCATGAGGTTACTGAATGTTTCTATCCACCTCACTGCAACTTTGAAGATTTTACAGGAGGCACAAGAGACTGACATTTTGGCTGACAAATGTTTGAATTCCAGGAAATGGATTAGGTGTATGAAAATGGTGAATTTCAAATTAAATGTCCAATACTGTTCACACTTAAGGTCCTGTAGGCGCAATATTGTGCCCCCCAAAAAAAGCTTTACTACCATGGGCATAATATGGCTCTTATGCAAAATTCTCCTAACTGAACAGCATGCCCATAAAATGCAGAAAGTCAAAGGGACATTATTCCTGCTTACTCCAAGCTGGTGTCAGGCACCATCCAAATTTCTCATTGCTGTGACTTGCATTGTTGGTGTCCTTTGAAAAATTATTTGAAAAGATCACAATTGTTTTCTTAAGGAGGATTCTGACTCTGAATCTCAGCTTGTTTGTTGGTTCAAATGATAGCTAAATCTAGTTAAACTGTCAGCATGAGGTTATAGAGACTGAAGAAATTGATAATTGTGATTCTAGCACTGTTGACAGGGATTTGGAAGCTGATGCCTACTAGCAAATCGTCACTGGTACGGCATAGGGGCGCGTCGGGCAAAACCTAGTTTTGAGCCACACTGCTTTGAAACTTTGGGAGTCTTAAAATTCTGGCAGCTCACTCATTTCTGGCTCGATCCAAATAATTTTTGCTGTTGTGGTGTCTGTGGCAGCTTAACTATTATACTGATATCTTGTTTTTGTGATTTTATTAGTAGATAAGCCTATAGATAGGTTGCGCCCCAATGCCATGGTGGATGCATTTTACAATATAGGTTGTTTTTCTTTTGGTGTCCCATAACTGATGGAGGCCAGGACATTCTTTGATGGATGTTTACGTATTATAGCCCATGACGGCCCGATGCACCCACATGACATGCCACAAATGGGCTATATTCGCAGGTTACCCCCATACGCAGTGGAACGAATAATAGTAAAATACTGACAGAATGTATTCTGAATTCAACTTACAATACACACCCAAACTCGAAAGCAGGAAAAAGAAAGAAAAGAACACAGAAAAGCAACATCTTGCACTTGAAGTATAAAGGAAAGGTCAGAATCAGAAGTTTACGAGAATAAACCAACTTTATTAATGACAAATCGTAACTCATGGTGATATTGGCAATGAATGCAATGGAGATTACATTATTTATTATGTAAAAAGGCATAGAGGTGCAGTTTCAATGAAGAACACAACTTGACAGTGTGATCGATGATATTAGTGCTTCTATGAAAAGGCCATAGGCCTACTGGTTCCTGGCACAATATTAGTGCAACAAGTGAAATAAAGGCACAAACCCAACAGTATGAAGATTACGAAAATGGTGATTATGATCTCATCTCTTGCTAACCCTTTGAACTGGAGAGCGGTAATAATGCAAGAAACTTAAAAAGATAATATATGTAATATAGCAGTAGCGACAAGGAAGATCATGCTGATCCTGATGATGACATGGAGGTAATGATAAATATGCATAAATGGTGATGGTTGTCATTGCAAATCCATTGCCTTGAAGAGTGCAATAGTGAATACTTTAAATGTGTTGCTCTGTAAAGTGGCAACAAAAGTTGAGACATTAAAGACATATTATCTAAAGATATGAAATGAATACAGGCTTACTGCAGTGACAGTGGTGGTCAATGTTCATTTGTTGCGGATGGTGGCAGTGTGATTGTCGCTTCTCAGCCGTGAAGTAAAGACAGGTAGAATCGTTTATGATCTGGATTGCTTATAACGGGTAGGTCCATTGCACAGTGCAGCAAGATCCTCATATTTGCCTTTGGAGATCTTAGGAGAAGCCTCCAATACAGTTGGTGCGACCTCGGGTTTCCCTCTCGGCGGCAGGGTGATTGTGCCAAAGGATTCCTGCAGGTGGGAGGTCTTAATTCAATTTTATCCAGAGTGTCCTTTCTGATCTTTATTTGCATGAAATCTTGGCACCCCCTCATCTGATTTACTAACACACAAAACCCTAGATGTACCAGAAGTGGCCTTCCAGTCTATGATATCATTAGTGTGAATTTCATTCACAGTGTATGGTTTCTTGCGTGCTGCAGATTTAATTATGCCGACCAGTTCAGAGGGCACCATAATACTTTCAATTCTGTTATAAGCAGCTTCCACAACAGAATGCATTGAATCTCCCTCACTTTGACCATGATTTTTTTCGAAAAAGTGCATGGTCACAGACTACAGAGATAGGGATGATTTCAGGAATGTACGAATCATGGCTGGTAGAATAGAATTTTTATTTGGTCCGATGCAGCTATCTGAAAACAACGCCAGTTGTTCTGTACCCGCAGCATGCACATCTTTCAAATACTGGTAGAGACAAGAGGCTATCTCATTTGCCCCCTTCCAGCTAGGCCCTTGTTCCAAACAAAGCAGTAAACTTGTCCTGACATTGTCTCAGACACTGTCAAGTTGTAGTTAGCAAGTCGTCGACACTTGTAAAATATTTCTCCTCGATTGGATTTTGGTAAATGCGGTACTTTTTCCAGATCAAAGATGGCTGCCTGGAGTTTAGGATCTTCTTTGGCTTTGCTTTTAAGGGCAGAGAGATGAGCTCTGGCTGCCTCCTTTTGTCTGATGTGTCCATCGTATAGTTGCTGGAAATTTGGATCTGAGGTACTGCCAGTGCCACTGCCTTTGTTTCACAGATTCCACATGTATCTTTTTTTGGATGATGGAATTTCAATTTCTGTGAGTGGAAAATTTTTTTGTAAAGCTCATACAAAACAGGTACCTTTTTGCCTTGTTCACATTCTTTGTACAGATCAAACATTTTTGCTATTGTCAGATCGGAGGACAGATATTCCCAGGAAGAGTTCCCTGGACAATAGTGTGACTCCATTCCAGGGAATTGGTCTATATGTATCTTGATGCTCTAGGTTTTGATGATAGTGTCATCAAAGTTCCTGTGACTTCCATGCTGATCACTTTGCAGGATGCCATTTTTATCTGTTTTTGACAGCACTGTACCGACAAATTTTTCACTTCATGTTCAATGTGTTCAGGGACATCATGTGGCAAACAGGGACTTTCATAGCATCAGCTGGCAAGCTATAAAGAACGTTCCCCTGTCGTTTTGAATCTTCTTGAGTCGCCTTTGACGTCACATGCCGGGAAATCCAATTTCTTTGCTCATGAAGTTTTCCTGTGTCCCAGAAAGCATGCAACAAAAGGTCTCTCTGATCATCGGAAATGGCTTCTGACAAGCCATTCCTCCGCGGTGTTCCCGAACTTGTCGTCGATCTGGACATATCTTCTTGGAGTTGGTGGAAACATAGCCCAAGCCAAGGTTCCGTTTTGTCTTTGCCTGAAAAGCATAATACGAAATTAACAATAACTCATTACTAAATTTAATTATCCCCAGGATCAATAGCTCTGTCGAATAATTCACTGCATTATGATAAATAATATATAACATGTCGATGATTAATTTAAATTTGGTAAACCACCTGCCAATTTCTTTACATTTGCTCAGCTGAAGTAACATTTGTACATAAATTGACGATGATTTAAGCACCTTTCGTGAATAACTAGAGATAGACCAAGAAAGGTAAGCTCAAAGTCAATATGCGTCCTATTTATCAGTTTATCCTGCATTTAGAATTTGCAACAGAATTTAACTGCAGGAGAATACCTTTTATTTTCATTCATAAACAGACAACTATTTAACTGATGGCATAATAATATTATCTTTCTTACCTCTTCTCTTTTGCGCTTTTTCTGCTTCTTGGTAAGGTCGATTTCAGCACTGCGTGGCGATCCATTGACATGAAAGTTCTCCGGAATCAGTCTTTGGAGCGCTTGTTCTGGTAGATGCTGGGGACTGTCTGGTGCTGCCTGGTGTTCAGTGGGTGACTCAGAGACTGAATCAGTTACACCTGATGGTGGCTCAGTCTGTATAACATGTGGTATGATCTCTCTGACAGAGACGATGCTGGCATGGAACAGTTCATTAGCTGCTGACGTGATGGAAATGTCTAAATCACTGATGAGTGAAACTTTCAGTAAATCTTTGGGAGTATTCTCAGTTTGTTGTCAGGTTTCACCAAAAGTTCAGATGGTGCACTTAAAGCTTGGCTAGCACTCTGCGGGTCTTCTACTTTGTGCACTTTCATTAACAGCAGATTTGGCTAACTCTACCATGCGCCTTCCTCTACTGAAATTTCGGTAGTCCATGTTTGAGGCGCGGGGGAGTAACTAATAATAATAATAATAATGTATAGCATTTATATAACTGAGACAGCGTAGCACCTGAACATTTGCGAGTGTATATGGCAGCTCCTTTGCCTTCACTCACTAAAGTGCCCAGTACTCTTGATCTCTATGTAATTATCATGACAACCAAATATGGTCATCTTTTAAGCAGGATGGAGATTGCCATATTCAAAATGACGACACAGACACCAGTTTTCAACAGTAATCTGACTTCATACATTTTTATTTTGGCGCTGGTAATACAGTTAGCAACAATAACAATTTATTTAGCTCAAGTAACAAAACATGGTTATATAAGAGCAAACAATATGGTACAATGTATTCAATCTTCTCATTCACTCCTACTCTCACACTCACATTCATGCAGTGGCATGTGGCTCTAAAGATATCTGCTCCTTTTGTAGTTCATGTACAGTTAGCTAATCCTACTTCAAAAGCACGCCGCTGTCCCCGCTTGTGCGAAGAAAACAATAGGCAAGAGCCAACTAAGACACCTTCTCCCGAGTGCAGCTGGATTAGTCTGAGATAAACGGTTGCATAGCATAGCACCCCGGCCCTATGCCATACCAGGGGAGGACAGGATACGACTTTTACATAATTGCTGTAATTCTAAAAGTGCTTTTTTTTTTTTTTTTGCAAAACCATTTATACACAATGAAGATCTCACAATATACACCACAAAGATGTAAAAATGTAAAAACCTATATTTTAGTCAATGCGCCCCTATGCTATACCAGCGACAAAATGATCTAGAGGTGCGATGGGGGGGGGGGGGGCACGACATAGGAGCGGCCGATGCTACGTTTTTATCCAGCTATAGATAAATTTCATCAGAAAGGAAGAGATCAATGACATGTCCATTAGAAAGTGGCAACAGACCAGCCGAGATCCAGGTCTAACAAGAATACACATGCGTCAGTCAGATAAACAAACATCACTAACAAAGTTCTGGATCTAATTATTTTTAGTTACAAATTTGCTTGGGTTTTTGTTCACAGATTATTTTACCAATAATACTACATGTAATATGTTACATATAAGGCATATGACCATTTACCAATGAAAGACTATTCGCTACTCTATAAGTCAAGCTAATAATTAATACAATATACCCAATCAACGGTCTTCTTTTTTTGACAATTGTTTGTTCTGGATGCACTCACTTTTTCACCTTACCTGATTAATATGCAAATTTGTTGCCAGGGTTGTCTGTCCAAACTACAGTAGTGACTGTCTTATACGGTGTCATATCCTCTCTTGGGTAGATGTTGAAAATATGAGCTCATTTACATAGAGGTGATTTTCTAAAATAAACAGCCTTATCATTCACAATTTCATTAATTTGTTGCAGCAGTTGAAAGAAACGAAAGTTTTGCTATCTGTGGTACTTTAAGCATTAAATATGGCATATCTTCGGTGATGTAGCTCCTCCCCCATTTGTATTTATAGGCAAAACAGTACATGTATTTTTGTCTAATGAGTCAGGTGGATAGAAATATGCAGTAACAATGTAACCATCTGTATGGAATTTGGAAAGCAAGGGGACGAATGATTGAGTTCTTATTATCAAAGATCAACATGTTGATTGTGTATTGTCACATTGTTTTAGCTCAGAAATTCTTTCTTGTATGAGACCATTTTTGTACATGTACTAAAATTTAGTACTTATGGCTGTGTCTAATGAAATATTCAAAGCAGGTGTCACTGAATGGGAGTGATTACACAGTTGGAGGAATATTTTCTAGACTTAGTTGTTTGACTTCAGCTGAAATGAAAAATTCGTGTGTCTGTTGCACTTGATGTCCCAGTCTGCATCTGCCAGATTTTTTGTTTGTTTGTTTTTAATTAATTTACAAATATTTGTACTTGACATTGCATTTGTTCACGTTAGCTGTAAAGAATTATTGGTACCAATGAAATAGGCACGCTGACACTGTTGATGCTTTGATTAGTCATATCAAAAAGCCAGTGGGGCTTCAGCCAGAGATCAAGGAGTGTTTTCGCCTAGAATGAAACTCTTTCTGTTTTGTGTGAAACTTGATGATTTCACAACTACATATATTACTATATATATATCATATATATATAGTCAAATCTCTAGACAAGGGAAGCCAGAGTGTCACCTACCACTTTTTAAACTCACCAAGGTATGTTAAAGGAGGATTTTCTGCCATGTACATGTATAGAAATATAATCATAATT
Source organism: Onchidella celtica (assembly GCA_963931925.1). Classification (NCBI taxonomy): domain Eukaryota; kingdom Metazoa; phylum Mollusca; class Gastropoda; order Systellommatophora; family Onchidiidae; genus Onchidella; species Onchidella celtica. Next base: position 1,285,162 of record OZ007572.1, read on the forward strand.
ATTTATATAATATATATTATATATATATATGTGAGAAATTTCAGTTTGGGAACATTTCACTTTCAACAGCAGTATCATTTTGGGTTAGTTGGAAAGATCGTTTAGTTGCGTCTCAACACTGATGGGGCATTTAGGTGATAGCCCAATGGTAGGCTCTGTATAGCTGAACTGTGCAGAGCTAGAATACAGAGACATACTGTGGATGGTCCACGCAGAAGAGAACAACACTGTTGTGAATGTGTTGATGTTTGTTATTGGAGGAACAGAGTACATGTATGAAAAACTGTGGACTGACTGGTTTTATTATTGAAGTGAAATCTGTTTTGTTCCAAAACAAACAAAAAAAAAACACTTTACATATTGATTGAAAGAGTCATGAGTGGTGTACATGTACATGAAATATGGTGTGAACATTTTAAGTTTTTTATTTGTAGAAATTAGAATTTACAGATGTGTTTACGTTGATTAGATCATTTAGTGGCAGCGAAATACAATACAATATGAAATATTATGGTAGGATTCTTGTAGGATAAAACATTATCCTGTAAATCTCTGAAAGATTGACAGGATGACAAGGTGGATATTTAGCATGTTATGTCATAGCCTAGCCATAAACCTTGGTGGATTCATCAAATGCCCTAAATTTGAATGCAGGTCCCAAATGCGCCAGAGGATATGCAGTGCTCATAGTCCAGTGTGGGTAACAAAGGCCTATGGACGCACACACACTGATGTAAAATGCTACTGAGTGCTGGTGGTAAAATACACGTACATGTATGTAGGTGTTTTGTGTAGCAGTGGCGTGATTTTTTGTTGTTGTTTTTTTCTGGTAAGATTGAGAAAATCGCGTGTTTTACAAATTGTGAAAGAAAGAGAATGTAAATAAAATGAAATTTTGCCCTTTTCGTGGAAATGGTTTGGACTTTGGTTTGTTTTGAACTTCGTGTGGTTGGAAGCACTGAGAGTGTGAGAATGAAACTGAGAAACCAAGTAAGGAGGGGCACTGGCACTGTCAGTCCATGCATTTATGCATAAACGTCCAGATCCTAAACGTTGGTCTACGCCATATTATCATTGATTTTTACAAAAACTTGCCAATCAAATTCTATGAAATTTTCCTTGCATCTCTCTCTTGCTGCGGATACTAAGGAAATATTTCTTTCTGAACAAGGCATTGGCTCAGTTAGGAATCTTCATCTTTACAGTTTATAAATCAATACATGTACTTTAAAACAGTTCCTTCTAGTAGGGTAATACAGTGTACATTTGCAGGCTTACAATAGCGGGAATGGAAATGTCATGATCACATTAGGATCATAAATGCCGTGCTAGGTCACGACGTCAGTGAGTTAATTTTTACGATCTTGTTGATTATAACCAGCGTAATTTGTCCTTGAGCTGTTCTCGTGAACAGTTTGTTTTGAAACACCTTTTTTCTGATGGATGGAGAGAAGGAGGGGCGAGACAGAATAAATGTATAGCTAGGAATGACAGAGCAGTTCTCGACCCCGTGATTTTGATTAACATAGATAAGGGGCGAGTAAAGGTAGTTTATTTAGACGCTCAGTTGGCGTTCGGAAATTCGTGCATAAGAGTAGAAAGCACGGGTTTGAAGATTTTAGTAGTTAATGTTTCGCATTTTAAATTTTGTCTAGACCGTAAAATTGACCTTGATTTTGGCGCAAGGCCATGACAAGCATAAATTAATATTGCAGGCTGAGCTGAAGCGACTGCACCAATCAAATGTATGAATCTGGACGGAAGGTCGAGACATAGCTTTAGTATTTAAACCCGTGCAGAGCTTAGATAGTGGCCACATGTAGACAATCCATTTACGAAGTGGACGGCGATAGTCCTCAGCCAGATGAGAGACATAGAGACGCAGTTGAGCAGTCCATATTGTGAGGAGCGTGATGTTTTAAAGCTCCAGAGCCTAAGCTACTTGGTTTGATATGAACCCACAGCTTTTACATCCAGCGCTCTCACTCCCAGTGAGGGCCGCATGGTGCGAGTCCATACTAATTTGTAATGATGAAAGTGAACCGTTCTACTTACTTTTGAAGACAGTTTCAGAGCTACCGCCAGACAACGCCTGGTTGTACAAGCATTCTCCACGGCGTGTCTAGAGGAAATGTCCATATCATAACATGTCTCATTGAATTAATAGAATTTAAACTGTTATATCCGTCGCCACGTGCGCGGATTCTATTTGGCATCAAACTCATATGACCTGCAAGTAGTTAGAGTGAATAAGTTAGTCTTTATAGAAAGCTGTAGTTTCATTAGTTAGATTCAGTTGCCTTTGAATTGATATTTATATTTATAATTATATTTGTTACATTAATTCCTGTAATTAAACTGCCCTACAGTTCTGCTAAAAATCAAAGCAATTGATTTATTTAGTTTTTAGAGTGCAAGTATTTATTTTTGTGTGTTCGTCGATTGTGGGAGCGGACCTCGAAAGAGTGTAAGTCGAATTCTCCCCATCTAACACACATCGCGACAGGAAATAAAAAAAATGTAAATCGATTTTTAACCATTGGTACCTGACACACCATATGTTTTTGCCCACACACTCATAAACCGTCAGTGTTCAATGACATAGTACATGTAATAAGTGTTCATATGCTGCAAAAGCGAACTGAACTAGTTTTTGCAGGGGCGTATACATATTGATACATGTAATATGTGCTGTGTTATCAATGTAGCCTACATGTATACATGTAATTATATTTTTACCCCTGATATAAGTTCGCATGAAATGTCTCTAAAAGTGCAAATTTTGTGGCGCAAAAAAAGAGAATGACATTGCTTTTGTAGATTTTTTATCATAAAGAGGCAGGCATGGTTATCTCAATCTGTATCATGGAATTAAAAGTCCTGCCAAACCAGTTCAGCAAGCACTTGAGATAACAAAGACACTTTCCGTCGATGTTTGAACTGAAAATGGTGAAATGAACAGCTTGTCGGTGAGATTTCAAAAGCTGAAAGTAAGAAATTGGACAGTTTTGAAACAGTTGTTTTGCATAACGTCATAATAAGGGGTTCTGTCAATGGAAGAATTCCTTAGTTTAAGAAAGCTAAAAATTAAAAATGAGGGAGCACAACGATATTGATGAGTCTAAACAAACGCTTTGAAAACGGAGCGAAAAGAAATTCACTTTCAGAAAATCATTTGGCCGAAACAATTTATGAGTCTGTGAGAAACCTTATCTTGTTGCAGCGTGGGCCAAATGTCAAATACATGTACCCAGAAAACGTCAGCACTGATACGATGTTTTGTCTATCTCAATAAATCCTGGGCAAATGCTCACTATACAGTTGGCAAAGAATGGACGGTATGGGAATAGATGTCTCATTAGTCTCAAAAGCATTTACTTATTAGGCCTAAATCACCAACAACATTGTGCTCGTCCTCATTAGGCTTCAGACAGAGATCCGCCACTGGACAATTGTCATACACATCATAATATGCCCTCACACAGAGTTCTACAGATCGGCGCAACCTATTGTATAAATGTGAGGCAATGCTTTTGTATAAGTGTGAATCAAAATTGATTGTTGGCAAGCTACCAGTCTGGCGCCTTCACCAGCTTAGACTGTTTCACACCTTACGGGCCTGATATTTGCCATATTTACAAAATACCGAACTGCACACACTTCACACAGAACTGACAGTGGAAGATTTGACAGAGATCTACTCAGAACGAAGAAGTGGTTGTATGTGGTGGTTTTTGACAATGGGATCTATATAATTTATGGGATGTACGCGCGTATGAATATTGATTTTAATCCCCAGGATTTCATATTTATTGTGAATGAAATAATATATTACTACAATGTTTGCATTTTTTTGTATTGTATTTTGTATTACTTCTTGAATCCCATCTGGGAAATTTGCCTTAGTGTCATTGCAGCCCAGCTACAACTGGAGCCGACACGTCAAGCGGCGTTTTTTGGGGGGGGGGGGGATGAGGGAGGGAGTGATAGGGATGAATATCATTTAATTTTGCCTGGACTCTTTTAACTGTTCTTTTCGATTTCCAACTGCCAAGGTAGGCCTACAGTGTATCTTTAACGTGCGCAACGTGCTAGGTGCTCGAGCTTGCCTCCCATAGGATCAGGGTCAGGAAAACGTGAGAAAAATTCCAAAATTTCAGGAAAACGTGAGAAAAATTCCAACATGCCTGCACAAACCGGGATTCGAACCCGGTACCTTCGACATGAGAGGCGAGCGCTTGCATCTAGACCATCCTGTCCCCACGTTCAACGTGCCTGTGTTTGCAACACTTTCAAATTATCACCATCAGCGAATCGAGTTTCCAGATAAACATCTGTTTGTGTATATTAAGTGACATTATTGATGGAGTTTTTTTTGTTTCTGTTTTGCATGTTTCAGTATTTTTCTGACAGGCAATCTGTGTCTGGCAAAATATTATAAATCCTTCTTTTCTTTTGAGTTTGTTGTTTCTTTTGCGAAGTTTTGCAACATACAACTTTTTTTTGTTTTAGCCACATTTTGAAACTATGTCCGATGAGCATTAGAGAGTTCAGGCTGGTTTCAGTCTGGCCAACCTGTGTAATCGTTTTAATTTCACATCGTGCTTTTAAAAAAACCTGGCAAATACTTGTTCGCTGAACGCTCAATTTCAAAAAAGGGGCCTGTTGGCCAGTCAAATTGTTATGTTTCATTAGCTGCACCAAAGACGAGCCCATTCTAGGGTAGGCCTAAATTACTTTTTTATTCGTTCGCTTGTTTACAAAATACGGTCAGCATAATTATATATAAAAAGGGTGGATCGTCTTTATGAAACGATGGAACACAACCACCTAAATGACAGAAAAATTGCTGAAGAAATCTGGAATGTTACCAGCCTCAGTGGCCTCGTCTCCACCGGAATTGCAAGTTTAAAGGTCACAGAGCGTTGTTTTGAGCCTCCACTTCTGTAAGGTGGCTCAGAATCAAGCTTATGACCCTTGGGGATTTACCCAGAAATCTTCAAGTTGTGCCATGGTGATTCTTGCTGTGCATGCTGAAAAGGATGGCAATAGACAAACACATGCCTGTGTACTAGATCCAGTTCGACAGTTTTCTACACCTAGATCTAGATCTAGATGCCCTTGACCTTAATGAACAGATTTAGACTGGTGTAAGACTTATGGAACGGGACAAGTATTCTTTGAGCCAGATTTGTATTAAGAGGCTAGTGTGGACATTTCTTGCAGAAAATATTGATCTGTGGCAGAGATCATGAGCAACAGAATTTATATATGTAGATCCAGCTCAGAACTTGCAGTTTCATTGCTTCTGATAAGTTATCTAAGTACAGCAAACTATGCACCCGATTTTCTCATCAAGCCTTGCGGAAACTGCACTTGCACTGTCAACCAAACTGGAACAAGTGCAGACTGTTCAAATAAAAATCTGAAGAATATTCCTGACGACCTTCCAAGCAATATTGAAGAACTGAATTTGTCTTCTAATGAAATTAATTTGGAAGGATCAAGTTTGTGCAGAAAATATCCAAAGCTTAAGAAAGTGTATCTGGGATGGAATAGAGCAAAACGAATATCGAAGTCTATTTTTCAAGGTAGATCTAGAAATAATTTTATGGCCTGCCTGGATAGTTTTGCATTGGTACTGATTGTGAAATATATGTCACTCACAAAGGCTTTAGAAAGATGAATTCTTCTGCTCAAGTTTATATGTGGCTTTGTAATATTAACTTGATAGAGGCAGAAGGAAAGATGGGAGTTTGCCAAGTAATCTTTTTATCTATTCAGAACAATGGGCATGAGAAAGCTTTTCCAAAATGATTCATGTATGCACTGATCTGCAAGTGCAAACTATATGATTCTGATATCAAATTAGTTTTATGGTGTTATCACATGTGGTCATGTCAACATTTCCTTCATCTTGGTTATCACTGGTTTCGTTTGCTATGCTTGTATGGGATCTGTTCCTAAAACACTTTATTTGAAATCGAGTAAAATAAGAAAAGCATTTTATTTTTCATATGAGGGGAATTCATCTTCACAGAGCATTTAGGAGCATATTCTGACATAGGCTACATGGTACATAAATATGCAGTAGGCTACACGATTAAACCGAAGTCAGCGGTACCAGAAGTTTGTTTTTTGGGTTTAGGAAGAGTTTCGATTTACCGATAGGATTAGGAGGCTTGAAAAAAGATCAGTTTCAAGAGAGGCAGCCCAAATCACTATTAGTATTAAAGAAGACAAATAATGTAAATGCATGGGCGAAACACTAAACAAGACATATAATGTCCTCGCTTGCCCTGTGTTTTTGTCTGGTAATGAGGATGGGTGATTGTTCAGGCCTAGACACACTCAAAGCATGGATATTTGGGCGAATGTGGACTAACTCTTAGAGTAGAGAGACATGAATGTGGACGGACAGTACAGAACCACGTCTTGCTGATCTCGTTAACCGTTACCGCACATGATGCCATGAAATACGCTGTCAACGGTCACCAGTATTGTTTCTGATGTCATACATTTTACATGATAGGTCACCCACGAATGCCTAATGTAACGTCTGCTGCTGTCTGATTTCGGACCAGCGAGGTTTTAGGCCTCCTCCCTCTCCCACTACCGGTGCCAGTACTACTGTAGTGCTACCGCTCCCATATAGGCCTATACTACTGGGCAGAGTGAAGCATGCTCTGTTTAGTTGTTGTTTTTTTTCCGGGGGGGGGGGGGGGGTGGAGGCGATACAGTAAGCCACAATGGACTGGCCACTGGATCCAGCAACTTCCTTTTCGGTTTACCAATACCGGTAGTTTTCTTTCGGTTTAGCGCCAGTTTGTTATCAAAGATAAAGAGGGAAAAAATTAGGGATTTCTATTTTCAAACGGTTTACCACTATTTTCATTTTAGCCATTTTCGGTTTAACCGTTTCCCATTGTATCATGGATCATAAAATAAACACGCCTTAACTCAGTAACAGGCATAACATGGCATGGAACTTTAGTGAAAAATGCAATGTACAAATGTTGTCTAGAATGCCTTGTTGAGTGTATTTGTTATTAGGAAAATATTTGATTACCATACAATACTCTTCCACTTTTTCGGCATACTTGAATCCAATGTAACACAGTAATGTTATCAATTAGTAAGGTAAGTTGCGAAGGGTAATTGCTTGTTTTGTTCTGTTTTTTTTTCATTTGATTAAAGATTTTTATGCCCATATCATTACTTTTCTCTGCAGGATGTCATAACCTTAGAGAGCTAAATCTTGCAGGCAATACTCTGGAATCTTTCGACTCAAGTGCCACTCATGATTTGGAACATTTGGAGGCCCTGATCTCTTTAGAAGTAGTAGAACTGGGACGCGATGCCTTCAAAAATTTGAGGAGGCTGGTGACTCTGGATTTGACCTGGCATGGCATCATTCTGTTCCCTGGTGTCTTCAGAGACTTGTGGAGTCTGTCTAAATTGACGTTGTCTCTCCAGAAAGCAATCGTACTGCCAGAGCAGCTCTTTGATTTTGGAACTGAAAATAGCCTGATTACATTGGAACTGAGAGGATCCAGGGCAAGTTTGAATAGCAAAATACTTATGCCTTCCCCTTCATTTTTTTTATCATAGTGGGTAATCCATTGTATCCTGCTGCTTGTTCTTGTAAAATCACATAAAAGTTATGTAATTCATAATTATTCAAGTTGGCCACAAAGGCAATTTTTTAATAAGGTTCTCCATGCTTCATTCCTGCCAACTTTTGCCAACTTTCGTAAATGTAACAAACACTTTTGTTTTCATGAAGGCTGTTATAAGTACGTACACACTCCACGCATTTTGCACTAGGGACATGGATTATACCTACCTATCCCTAACCCCATCCTTATCCTCAAGAACCCTAAATCTTATTGAATCCTTAACCCTACCTCCCCTATGCTTTCAACCCAAAAAAACAAGAGGAAAACAAAAGAAAGAATAACTAATTAAGGCTGTTGTTAGGAGTATTTTGGGAGGAGCTCTCAAGCTCTGGAGTAACAAAAGGCTTTGAAATACATACCCCGAAAACTTTGGGGACGTACGTACTTGTAACAACATTCTTTCATGAATGCCTTAGGTTGTTGATAGAAGGTCACACATCAGAATTTTAAGTCAGTAGTTTCTGCCTATGACAAATCTTTGATGTTGGAAAACGTTTAAGTGGCATTTTGCATGAACTGTTGGTCGTCCAAACTGTTTTTTACTTTTTATCATGCCTCACCAGCTATTGCCACATCTGATGGAGCTTGCTTTTCCAAGAATTTGATACCAAATTTATTATTCTGGTTAAAGGCTTTGAAAGTTATGGCATTTTCAAAACTGAAAAAACACCTCGAATTTGCTACCTCTTGCAAATTGCATGATAGTCCAACTTTGACTGCCCATAAAATGACAATTTATTGAGTTGCGGCATTAAACATTTTTAGTTTCTAAGACAACGGGATGCACATTGTGCTCAATTTTTTTTCGAGGGCTACAAATATAGTACAGGCATCTCATTTTACTTTTATTAGTCACCAAACTTCATCCAACGACAATTTTTTGTGAACTCTTACAAGGGGGACAAAGATAATGTTTTTGTTGTTGTTTTTTTTAAATTGAAAAGGAGGTCAACCGTGTCACAATTGACTTAGCACTGAGAGTCGGACAAAGGTGATGAAATCAAGCATTGGGTGGGTCGATAAAAACAGTTGGCGGGATACATGCCTCATGTCTGATCTTGGCATACCCTTATAATACCAAATCTGAGGTTTATTTGCGTATAGTTTTGATCCTGATCTACTAAAATCTCCACCAGTTTCTCGGTCAACAAAGTTTTCAACATGATTTTTAAAGGAATTTCAAGTTAGAACATGGTGAAAAATACATTGAATTAAACCTCATTTATCTGGCTTTCTGTGTGAGTTATTTTCAAACATGTGCGCTACATCAGCGCGATGCTCTGCAACCCTTTGTTATGAGGGGGTCCATTCGGTACAAGCAGTTCAGAGCGAAAACGGCAAGACTATGTCCTGTTCAAGCTATAAAAACACATAGCTAAACACATTAAACAATACAAAAGGAAGTATATTTTGACAGAGGAAGAATTGTTTATTTTGATGTTGGATGCATGTTGTTTTACATAAACACACAGCAGTGGTAGCCTTGTAATGTTTGCCTAAAATTATGCCAAAATGGGATTTCGCCCTTTTAGCTGGGCAGTTTGGACTACCTACTAACTATTAGACTGTGTCACTAGAAACATGGTTTTTATGTAATCCATCAACTTCATTTGCTGAAGAAAAAAAAGGTGAACAAAACCAGACTTTGTAATTCTTTACCATAATTGGAAATGTGCACACAAATCCCAACATCTCCCCATCCCAGTGCACATACTTTATCAATGAGCATAAATTACAAATTCTCTGCCCTTATGACAGGGGTACTGTGAAAGTTCTCATTGACTAACTTGATACTTTGTCAGCAGTACCAGCATGTTTTACCAAGATGTGAAGACAAATGAATACATGTTTGCCACTGTCACAGGTGAAGAGTTTCCCAGCCAATCTGCTGGGAGGATTGAATAAACTGAAACATTTACACCTGAACCTGCCATCTCTTTTGAAGCTGCAGTTGAATGAGGATAAAAAACCCAAGAATCTCAAGGTGAGGTTGATTTCTTTCCTTTTTTTTTTTCTTATTATTATTGCCATGAACTCTTTGCCTACTGAGTTTTTTTTCTGGGTTTGGACTGAATTAATTTCCAGTGCATGAAAAACATTCACAGTGGCGACAGAAAAATACCCATAACTTCAAAAGTAATTGAGAGAGAGTCTTGATTTTGGCATCAATTGAAAGAAAAATGAAAGGGCAGTTACAATAATTATTGTGAAGAAATAGTTGGTTGGCAGTCATGGAAAGTGAGAGGTTAATAACAAAAATCATAAAAATGACATCAACATTTCCTACTCACTTCAAAAATACAGGTATTTATTCATTTGCTATCCCAATGTTTTGTTCAGGTGGGGAAAGTGTCCATAATATTGGTTGTAACAGTTGGAATTATCCCAAAAGATCCTTTTTTACAAAAGTTATTGCAATTTTTATGCAACATGTTGAAGTGAAAAACAAACATGGAAAATTAGGAAGATAAAGAAAACTCTGTTACATTTTGATTCTGTACTGCACCGTAATTACTGAGCACCACATTTGTGGTACATCTGAAAACAATATTTCGGGCATAGATGAGGCTTGTTGGTACAGCCGGTGCAGTAGTAGCTGGCCCTCGTCTGGTTCTTTGAGGTACTGCAAAACACACAGTTCACATTAGCTCCATCAAAATCAATGAGATGTTCAGCTCCCTTGAAACTCTCCACCTTGGCATTTTGGGGTCTCTTTCCAAATTTTGGTCCAGCAGAAGGCAGATTCACTGGGGTAATAGATCCTGCTGAACCGGTTAGTTCAGTGACCAGGATGTCTTTAAACAGCAAACTTCATTTTTTTTTATGCATCTGGCCGAGAGAGATATGATATGTACGCATTTGCCTGTGTCACCGCTGTTATCCAACTGAACACCTTTTTCCACCATTTCTTGGTTTTCCTCTCATGTGTCCCATAGTATGATAACATCTGGTCCATCTTATTGCACCCGTTCATGTTCATGTTGTACTGATGGACCATTTTTGGTTTTAGCGCAAGTTGTCCAACTTCAGATACTTTTAATAACTCAGCTGTGGAGTGGGTGGAAATTAAAGTAACACAGGGGTTTCTTGCCTTTTTATTTCTCCAGCTAGCAACAAGTACACTTTCATCATCTCTAATGTACCACTTCATCTCTCTGTGTGCCAGCCTTCGTGTTTTCAGTTGTGATGGAGATCCTCTCCTGTTTTCTTGTAGTGTGCCTGTGTGTTTGAAATTCTTTTCGTGAAGATAGTTGAGAAGTGTGGCAGATATAGCAGCGATCAGCATAAATGGGTGGCGTGGTTTCAGTGTTCAACAATTCGTCAAATACTTTGACAACATGGGCTGAGGTAGGGTCCGGCGCAATATGGTTAACTGAAAATTGAACGCTTCACGTGTTTAAATCAGGAAATCGCTTGCTCTTATTTTAAGAGTGAAGAGGACGAGAACTGACCAAAGCATTGAAAATTTGATTTAATCTATACAAAAGTATGCATGTTACACCCATAGAACGACATTTTATATTTTTTATGATTTCATTCAAATCTTCAGGAAAAAGTCCTTAAGACTGCCAAGTTTCATTCAAATTTCACTGATAATTATGAAGGTATAAAATTTTTACCAATGAAAAATAGATTTTGGAGGTCTGTTTTCTGACAATATTTTCTTATATATATAAAAGTCGATCCACCATCTGCCACACTTAAAAAATCATAACTTTTAAAAAATTTATTGATGGATTTTTCAAAGTTCCTATAGATTTTTGCTTGTGACAGCAAGTCCTAGATCACCATGCTGTTTGTTTTGGTTAAAACAACATTTCAACTTTTTGATTAGCATTGCTACAGTATTATCTCGATTTTGAAATGTTTATTCCTGCAAGACTTGTACTGTAGTAATTTTCTTCAGAATGTGAAGAATGTGTCACCTTTAGAAGTTCATTCAAATCTTTGTTGTGCTTTTCTTCAACCATCCACTGCAAGACGTTGGAGATCTTCAGTGTCATCAGTGTTCATGAAAAGACTTTGTTTGGGCTCAACAGTCTGAAAACACTGAGACTACATGGTATTCGGAATCTCAGGGAGGCATCATTATTTCAACAAGCTGAATCAGTGAAGGTAGTGCCGAGTGCAAAGTGTGTCTCTCATCTCTTGTATATATTTTTACAAACCAGAACAATATTATTTTATGATAGGAGTAAGCTTTGTCTTGTATAATAGCATGCTTGTCGCCATCAGTAGGTTTCATTGTTTGCATGTACTTTGCTATTCTTAAATTTCAAGGAGAAGAACATTCCTGACGGGGGGTACGAGTGCCAGTAAATCACAGTCAGAATGGAATGGATAATAATGTCATCTCAAGAATCCATGTTGCTGTTACAATTAATTTTCTTGGTGCACTTTCTACATGAAAGTGTCATTTTTGCAGCTGAGAAGATCATTAAGATCATGATTAAGATCATTCATAGCCCTAAAAATTTTGTGATTCATTTCATTCATGCAATAGAAATCTGTACTCCAATGAGAGGTTAGGATTCTGTTTGTTTCAGTCCACATTGAAGGCAAATGCCTTAGTACAAGTACAGTGCTCATTTTTGGCAACAGTATCAAGTAGGCATGGGATTTATAATGGAATATTATGATTCCAAACTGACAGCTGTAGTTTTGTTGAGAACGAAGCATGATAACTAGCCACGCCCTCCCAAGCCCTACACAAATGGTTTCATCCTGATTGACACATACTAATAAATCAATGTGGGCATTTGGGGCAAAGATTATTTCAGAGCTTGTTTCTGATTGGTTCTTAGATACAGACAACTCCAGATGATGGTCAGCTTGTGAGAAAATGAGATAATATTGCAAATTTGTTTAGCAACAGTTTGCATGTCGATGTTACATCTATTGAAAGTGTGGGGAGAGTCTTTGAAAGCTTAGTCTTTGTGATTCCGACCAGTGGTTCACTGGTTAACATGTCCATGTCACAATGCCTTTGATTTAGAAGAGATACAGTGAACAATGACATGGTGGTTACGTCTCAAAAATGTCAGTGACCTGATGCGTAAAAATATGGTTTGCGCGTGGCGCGGTCAGGTTGACCTTGCCAACTTTTGCCGCCCGTGTGGTGTGAGCGCTTGCGAAACATGGACGGCATTTGCCGCCCTGCGCAGGGTGAAGGTTAAAACCTTTCAGTCACACAGTAACTGCTTTATCACAATACTAAATAGCCAACATCTACTCCTTGAAGACAGTATTGCATTTTGCCTGGTAACAAGATACAGGTCTGAACAAGGTGACGTGATGTTAGGATAGGCAGAGCATTTGTTTCTGCCTAATGCAATCATTACTGCAAATCCGAGGTCCTTCCTTGTCAGACCATAGGCCAGATACATGTACAGGTACATGGAAGAGTTAATGTTTAGGGAACAACTGATAATCCCAGTGAATCCCAAGATATCAATAGAGCTACAAATGTTGTGTGACAGTGTAATGGAATGCGATAGGTCTCAGGTTAGTTTCACCCAGCTGAATGTCATCATTGATGGTCAGCGACTCTGAATACCTATCTTAAGTTGTGAAAGTCTTTTTTTCTCTATATACAAGCATGAGTATTTTTACAGTACCACAGCGCATTAAACGCATCTGAACCCTTATTTATTTATTTGGGAACAACAGAAAGTTTCATGAAAATTTATACAGATTTAGAATTTTTTCAAATGAAAAACATGCCCGAAAAATTTGAAGCGTTGGTTCCAGGGTTCATTTGGATTTTGCACATACATGTTAAATTTTATGAGTACTAAACAGGTGAAGGGCACTGGAGGGAGAAAAAAGAAAAACACCAGCATAACGTAACCTAGATTGTTCCTGTGGGCAAAGTAAAGTAAATAGTTTCAGATGTACAAATATATTGGAAATATGTGAAGTCAGTAGCACTAGCAGGTGAATGTCTTAGTCTTCTGTAACAAATCTCTCCATATCCTGGCTGGCAGGAGCTGGAGATTGTGGACTGCCCAATGAACACTGTCCCAAGGGGATGGCTGGACAACTTGATCTCTTTAGAGATGCTGAACCTCAGTGAAAATGGGCTGGAAATGCTTGATCCTGCTGACTTCACTCAGCTGAAATCACTGAAAGATCTGGTCCTATCAGGGAACAAGGTAATAGTCATATTAATACTAACAAGTGTCCAAAGTGCGGAAAGATATGAAACACAAGGATATTGTTGAGGGAGATTATGTAAATGGATGTGATTTAGATATGGTTTGAAATTAGAGTCAGCTGGGTGAGGGATACGGGATATGACCAAAAATATGTTTTGGAAAAGAAATTGAAGCTTTGTAATTTCACCTTGAGCTAAACAGATTGGACTCAAAAACAAAGTGTAGGGCAGGCAGCAGAATGGATGTGAAATGCCATTTGAAGTGGATAAGGTGTATTGCCACACACACACACATATACAGTGGACATTGCTTAAGATGATGTCCAGGGGACATAAAATTTAACATCTTACTATCCGTTAAATCATCTTAAGCATTATTAGGTTATCTACCTTAGATAAACTATGTTGATAAAAGAAGGAAGCAGTATTGTTATGTAGGTGACATTTGGTTGTTTTTTTTCTAAGGAGGGGATATTTTTTGTGTGTAGGCCAATGTGTATTAGGGTGTGTGAGGGGATATTGTTTAGAAAGAAAAAAATATTCACCCAAAGCGATGGTGTCTGAACGTTTCTAAGCAAAATGTTCTTTTTCCATTATAACCAAAGGGCAAAAATTAGCACACAATATTACCTGTCAGTCAACCTAACATTATGTTGTTATATGACTGTCAGCATGCAAGATACGCCAACCAAACAAGCATAGCTTGCATTTTCCTGTATTATTAAATTTATTTAATAAATATAATGTGAATCTCATACAAGACCCTCCCGCTGGTCACACTCGCATCTTGCAGCACTGAGCCTAAACTAACACATAAACATCGCCCATCCGCGGTGACTGAGTGAGCAAGGTATTTGACACCTTCGTGGACTTGCTGGCGCCGACTGTCTTTGCTCCGTGTCCCGTGAAAACGATAGAATCTCTACTGTGTAGTTAAAAAGAAAAAAAGGGTGGCCACGTGTGTCACGGTACGTTCACACCAAACTGGCGACAACGGACGTGCAATCACGGCCGAGCGACAACGGTACAAAGTTTCTCTAAATCATATTATTATCGGATTCAGACCAACCTACTCACAACAGACGAGTCATTTTCACTCGCCCGTGCGACTTTTCACTTTTATTTTACCGCTGCAGTAAAATTTCAACGACACTCAGCCGTGGGATTGTTTTTCTTTAATTTCGCGTATTCCAAACCGCCAGGCCCATGGCGTCTTAAAATAGCACGGGCGGGATGCTTTAAGAAAAATTTAAAATACAATTTTTTCATCAAGTGTTATTTTTTAGCACAGATTTGAATTCAGCGACCCAAATTAGGTATAGGCGGGAAGGCTTGGCGTTTTATCGCTATATAAAGAATTTTGGGGGGTAAATATTCATGTTTAGTCATTTCAAAACGGGCGCTCGGCCGTGTTCACATGACCGTTTGGTGAGAACGAACCATTACAGTACATCCACGTGGGTAACCCTTTGCTTTTTCTCTCTATCGTAACCTCCGCTGCCAATGCCCGACCTGAGTAAAATCAGTGGCCCTGTGAATTTTACGATATCAGATGCATCGTTTACTATTATACTGCATTATCGATCCACCTGATGAATAATACATGGCAACATATTTGAGCTCGCATGAGTGCGAGGGATCAGTGATGCCAGCAGAATAAAATTAAAATCCTACACTCGTGGACAAAGCGACCACATCCAGTCGTACGCATGGCGCCTCGGGCGCACGCTGGGTAGGTGACATAACAGGTGTAAACAAGGCGAGGCAGACAAAGAGCAATGGCAGGTATGAGCTGTAGCGAAACGACGATTACGAAAGATGACGGCGTGTATTTTGACCATGACACGGTTTAGGAAAATCATACTAAGCATTTTTTTTCCTCTTTGGGACTTCGAAATGAGATCACACAAAGAGTAAAAATGGATAGAAAGATGTCATACTATGCGTTTTTTTCCCACGGAAATGAGGCATTGGGGAAGGGATAAAAGAAAAACATCATATTAAAAGAAGATCATTTTAAGCGACTTCATTTTAAGTGGAGTCGACTGTATATGCTAGATGTATACAGTACATCTCGAATCCAACGAACTCGGACTCAAAGAACACCTTGCATTCAATGAACAGAGAGAAAAATCCCCGTTTTTTTTTCCTTCACTGACTTTGTTAAATATCTTTTATCGAACAAACTAATCTCAGACCCACCCTCGGTTCCAACAAACCAGTAGTGTAGGCAAGCTCACAATAAATTGCTTGTCTACCTAGAAATCTAGTTGAAATTCAAAAGGTCTGCTGTCGGCTGACAAGAAATAAATAAGTGTACTGTAGGCTATATTATGCCATGTATTAGGGGTAGGGCAAGTTGTGGACACACAGTGAGAAAATTATGAACAGAGAGAGAGGGGAGGGGGAAGGGGTGGCTGCCGCCGAACAGCCGACGCGTGGGAGAACATGATATGGGATCAAAGAGACAAAGCCGCCGGAACTTGGATAGTGGGTGGGAAGGGTAAAGAGTGGTTGTAGGCCTAGACAAGCAATGCGGGGCAGAGGGAAGGTTGTGGGTAGCGGGGGGATTGGCTTGTGTAGAATTGGCTCCAATGAACCTTGCATCCAACGAACTTTTAAAAATGACCGAACTAGTTCGTTGAGTCCGAGTTCTACTGTAGTTCATGAATCTTGTTTACCATAGATGAAGTCAAGCCTGGTGGACTTGTACACAATTTTTTCCTCCAGATTAAGGAGCTGCCTAGCGGTGTTCTGAGTCCCATGCAGGACACCTTGCAACAATTTCTCATCAACAATAACCAGCTGGAGGATCTGGGTCCTGGAATCATCACAGAGATGGAGAAACTGCAGGTCATTGACCTCAGCCACAACAACATTAAGCATGTTGCTTCCACTGCGCTTTCACAGTTAACTCAGCTGCAGCAACTTCATCTGGAAGGTAACTATATTCAGACATTGGATGAGAATATATTTGAGACCACCCCGAGCCTCCAAGTTTTGAGTCTTGCAGAGAATGTTATCACAGTGTTCCCAGAAGCTGTCTTGAGACCTGCTATGACATATTTGACCTTATCCAACAATGGGCTGACAGAGTTGCCAGCAGCAAAATTGTGCAAGTCCAATTCTCTGAGGAAATTAGAAGTGAGTGATAACCCAATCTTGTGTGATTGTGGACTCCGAAGTCTGAAAACCTGTCGGCCAACACTGACTATAGATGGGAAATGCTCTGGCCCGGGTGAAGTTGAAGGCAATATGATTGCTGATTTGAAACCTTGCCGCACAACAACCAGTACAACAACAGCCACCACCACAACAACCACGTCAACAACCACCACATCAACTACAACCACTACTACTACCACCACACCCCCTGCATCCATTGCACCAATTTCAACTGGCTCTGCTGCACCATCTTCAGCTGACATTCTGGGCATTTGGACGTCTGTAGCTTCCTCTTCTGCTTCTGAATCGAAAATTGTGCACGATGAACAACCTGAGGAGGATTATGACATATTTACTGAGATAGTGAGGCCTCTGGTAGATACTGATCTGGTAGATCCTCATTTATTAGACACAATGAAAAAAGATAAGGATATTTCAGATCCTAATTTGTTAAGCACTATGCAGAAGGATCAGGATATTGCACTTCAGTCAGCAACAGGACTGCTGGAGGCAGAACGGCTTGAGCACATTGGTACATCACCAACACCATCTCTGCACACTTCAGAGCCCACGTCAAAGATGCCAAACATGTCAAATATTTTCAATGTCACCATTTCAGAGTCACCGGCAGAGGAGAACCAGACTCAGCAACCCAGGGAGACATTTAAAACTAAAGAAAAAGTTGTTTCGGGCAACACATTGAATAAAGCTGAGCCAAAGCCCGCCAAGATCATTGAAGGAAAAAAAGAAGGGTACTTATCCAAAGCGGGTAACATTACCCTTGCCATCTTTGTCTCATTGGCATTAATGGTGGGTGTATTGACTGGTGTTTGGCTCTATAAGAAAAATGGCCTCTCAGGTTATACATCTTACCAAGAACCAGGCAATTTCATACCTATGCATTTGAGAGCCCAGCAAAGCCACCCACCCAATCAGAAGCGATCCAACACCACCAGAGAGAACCGTAACTGAGGTTCCATCAAACATCAGCTGAATGATCATCAAAGCTTTTTTGCAGGACACCATACACTCACAAGTGACACTCTAAGAATTTGGCCATTGAACCAGAGAGTTTGTATGTAACAAGAGGGATCACTGTTTAAGTGCACTGATAGACATGGGAGGCTCAGCCAACCACAGAAAGCAGAGCCAGAAATAGGTCAGTGTGGTAAAAAATGCCAGTTTGTACATTGTCATTGGGAGAAAGGGCTTTTTACAGTTTCAGTCAAATGAAAACAATGAAGAAACCACAATCAGTAGATTGCACACTCTCAGTAATGCAGATGGACTTGCCAAATTCTTGTTTACTGCACTCACCTAGTTTTGTAATTTGACAGAGGTGATATACCATAATACATGTATATATATCTCACTGTGTTTATACCCTGTCTGCTTTCCTAGACAGAACAAATGCTGTGAAGTTACAATCATGCATAATCAATTCTGAAATTTATTTTTTTTTACGCTGTCACTGTCAGCTTTCATTAGTAGTAGTTTCATATTTGTGGTTTTTCACTCAAAGTATAGAAACTTGTACTCTGTAGACCACATTTTTTTTTTTCATTCAACATGCTAGATGTGTGCTCCAAATGAAAACATCTGAATAGATTCTTCTTGTGGGACAATTTATTGCCAGGTTGACATATCATAAACTGATCAAATCCTCCCACTCAAAAATAAATTACTCTGGTCCAGGCAGAGAAACCGCCAGGTTTTTTTTTTTTTTTTCTTTGGCCATCACTGTTTGTCTCATTCAAGTTGTACACCTGTTTCCCAGGCAGCTGTGGAATTGCAGGAATCCCTGGAATGTAAAAATTTGAGGAAAAGCTGGGGCAAATAGTGGATGAATGTTGTTAGGGACAGGCAGTGGAATTACAAAGCCAAATAGAGAAACTACTGAGTTGTGATCATTGCCCAGCAATGGCTTATAATGTCAACTTTTACGCGCCCCAAACAATAGCCATAGTGGATTTGCTCTGGAATTCTCCTGGGATTGACAAAATAGTTTAAAAAGTGAACAAAATACATGTATCTGGAAGAAAAAAAGGTAAATACATGATTGTATTATATATACATACATATAAATGAATTTTGTCTCATTTTCTTGCATGCATTTAGATAGTCCTGGGATTGATCATTGAACATTTTAACCCCGGGAAAGCCATGGAAAAACATTATCCAGGAGGTGCAGCAACCCTGGTAGAATTATTCATTTGGTAATGTAATTTTGGAATTTACAGTACAGTACATACACAATGCAGTTGGGTATCTCATTACTCAATGTCAGTTTTAAAATTGATGAAAAACGAGTCTATGTACAATCTTCAGTCATTCTGGTTTCTAAATATTTTGTTGTTTCAAATTTTTTAATCTAGTTTTGGTATTAAAAATACCTGATAATTCCAAATTTAGTAAAAATTTCCTATTTTTTTAGAGAGATTAAATTTGCATGTTCTAAGCAAATCTTGAAATGGTTTTTCTAGTGATGTATACATTGTAGTTGGTGATTTTCTTTTTTAACCCTTTACAAGCCGACAGAGCAGATTCGTGAATTGTCATTTGTAACATAGGTTTGTGAACTTATAGAAAGGTGAGAGTCCTTTTTAGAACGTTAATTTATTCATTATTAAAAATACACACCCACGACTTGAAATGTCAACATTTATCATATTTGAGAGTAACAAGGATCATGAAAATCTTAATTATCCAGCACTGGCAAGTAAAGGGTTAATAGTTTAATCCAGTGTTTATTTGGGCATGCATTGTTTTAAAAATTTACCTTTGTACCAAATTTAAAAAAAAAAGAAAAGGCAGCTTTGATTACTTTCCCGCTTTTTCCGTCATGATTTATTGATTTATTATGTTTTATTAAACACAGTTTGTGTTTCTGCGAACCTATGATGGCTGTCACTCACAGTCTTGTTTATTTGTTAGAAAAAAAAAAATGGACCTTCTTTGGACAGAAGGAAAGTACCTGAGGTGATCACTGGAAGAAAAACTCTTACATTCATTATCTACCACAATGGCATTATTTTAATCAATCATCATCTAATCCTAACATAAAGCCTATCTGATCTTTCTAGTTGTTATAGATGTTATTCATTCCAAGTCACATTCAATGGTCTTCTGATGTTCCCAACACAAAATGTCCGTCTTATTTTCTTGACCTGTTAAGGAGAATTACATGTACCATTTTTGGAAAACGGACTCAAATGTTAAATTAGTTTGTTTAATATTTTGGGGACAGAGATGACAAAAGAAAGAATTGTCAACTCCCTCTGCAATCACAGTATAATTTCAAAGGTGATTGTATTTGCACAGATCACAAGGCCTGTCCAAATCGAACTCCATCTGAAAAGGTTCCACAGAATGTTTAAGGCAAGGCACCTATAACACTTAACACTATATAACAGTGCTAATGTAATAATGAGAGCCGCCAGGTTCTAGCTTTTGTTTCCAAGAATTGGTCACCATTATGCAGGCGCTTCAAACAACCATCTTTGGATTCTGTTTGCTGTGAATATAAATTATTAAATTATATAAATTTCCAGCAGTAAGAGGCTGTGAAGTGTAGTACATTGTATTTTACTTTGAGAAGAATTTCATTCATGTAAATTTGAAACTGCATTCAAATTTTATTTAGGAAGACGGTGTATACCTTTTTTAGTTGAAAGCATGACAGGTACCTGAATGTTCGATTCAGCGAGCATCTCTCGTGGGTTGGTGTTACACGGTTTCTATTCTACATTCAGGGCTGCAATTGCCATTTTAATTTTTATTTTTAGTAAACTTGTGTAAGAAAATCCCGAACCTACACTATATGTGCCCATAAACCTGTATAAAAAGGCTGCAAGCAATCAGATCAACATACACTGGAACCAAACACATGTACTTGGAATATTAAGGCTAAAAAAACTCAGAAAAGTGGCAAAAATCTGTAAACTTGCCTCCCTGTACATAATATTGAGTGTAATTACTAATATTCATTTAGATAGATTTGGCAAATGGATTTGGGACCTTTTACTATACATGTAATTTGATGCTCAGAAACACTCAGTCCCTTGTACTGTTGCAGAACCTAACACTAACAGTAATGCTTAATTTTAGGATGGCACAATTGTTTTGTTGGTGTGTGTTCAATTGCATGTTTTGTTTTTATTTCCAGTGGAATCGAAGTAGCATCAAATTTTTGGGGTTACATAACTAGACAACAAAGTTTGTTCATTCAAAACTGCAATTCAGTACAAACACAGTCCCAGACTTGTTGATGTTTCAGTCATTGTAAGCTGACACTGACATAAAACTTGGCTGTGACCAGTGAAAATGAAAAAAGTCCCAATCTGACTGGTGGTACTAAAGGTAGCTTCACTGGCATTCTTCACATCTACATGCAAATGAAAAGAAAAAACAAGAGGGATATAAATGTTTTTATCTTTTTATTTTAGCACAAGTGTAAATGACCAATGATCATTGTATGACCATAATTATGTGCAAAATAAATGTACAGAGTTAACAATGGCCTAAGAGTTACACTCGAGTACAAACCAAACAGGCATTAAAATCTAGAGACAGATGTTTGACAGGACAATTCCCTTCCATCATCAAATTTCTCCAAAAGCCTTCATTCAATTTCTCAAATCAATACACATTGAAGTATACATTCAATTTTTTAAAAAGAACAGATGACATTTGAACTTTAACAGAGACAAAAAGATGCCATTATGCAAGAACAAGCAATGAAAGACTGCAAAGAGGATGCTGAGGATGATATGACAAGCTGCTAGTGCTAAATGAAATTTTGTCTGACCAAACATTACAAAAATGGCTATTGGTGGACTTCAAAGAAGAGTACGGTAAATAAAGAACACATTTAGTTTGACAGTGGTTCATTTTCTCCCTGTGTAAGATTAACATTGCTGCCAATTTTTTTACAGGAAGAAATGGCCTCACAAATAAATTTAGGCAGTAAGAAGATTCTATCTCTTCAAGAGAGAAAAATTACTGGTAGTTTAGTCAAATTTACAACCAGTCAGAATTTTTACACAAAAAAAAACTGAAAACAAGTGTCAAAATCTTGTAAAAATTCATATGGATTGACAGCGACCAAAATAAATACAAAGTTACTCCCGCAGGACAGAAGTGATTTGCAGAGTGGAGAGATCGGTGAGGTGAACAAGCCAGTGAGATTGATGATGGATGAAAACAACAATACATCAAGTGAGGGAGAACATTTTGATAACGAACATTCCAATTTCTTTTGTCTCAAGTCTGAATTAAAGCATTGCACCTACTCCCCTGATGAAATGCAAAAGTTTCAATCTTTGAATTTTCAAGAAAACATGTTTGATTATTGCTAAACACAGTACATGTAGTTGTAATTGGAATGAAGGGCTGGGGGGAGAATGGGATGCATTCCCCAGACAACAAAAGAGAATGTGACTATGTACCGGTAGTCTAAAACTGGTAATAAATAAGTCATTTTTCCCTGGACACTAGAATTTCTTTCAAACTCGTCAAGTTAAAAATTTGAAATTTCTCACATTTCCCTCTTTATGTTTGTTTGTTTGTTAGTTCTCATGTATAGTTCAGGATATAAATATCTTATAATTAAAATGGCGCTATCCTGTCAACACTGAAGTCAATCATCTTTCACCAAACTTTGAGCTGATGATAAATTTAAACAATTTCATGGATACCGGTATACATGTAGGCTACCATCTTCAGACTGGGCAAAAATGCTAGATCTATTGTTTTTGTCTTTTTTCTATAAAACTTCACAATTCATGGAACTGGAATTTTGTACAATTTATCTGCAGAAGTTGAAAAAGCCTCTATGATCTAGCTAAGATACAAAATCTGGTAGTGGTACAAAAAAAAAACAATGAATATGTGTCCCCGCCACTTATATGTGAGTAAATATATAATATAGGGTACCATGTCGAGTACAATAATAAATAAACCAAAATTTACATTTACCATTACATGTAATAATTCAGAAATCCAGATTAAGTTAATTTTCTTAGCGAGAAAATTATCCCGTTTTATGGACAATTAACATCGCTTGTTGCTATTAAAACATGCCTGATCATAGATCAACAGGTTCTCTCATTCTCATTGTTGAACTAAATGAACAGTACTGGTAAAATATTCTTAATATAGCCTTGAGAACAAAGGCATTTCTCTAGACCCATCTCTACAGTTCTGAACCTGAATGGTACAAATCAACAGGCACAGGAAAACAAATCATGTGCTCTTTGTGACCACAAATTCACAGTCAACTCCCCTTACAAAGGGTTAATTCTGAAGGTCACACAAAGATACTCCTGTTTGAAACCATGCACAAATCACAGCAACCCATCTTTAAAACAGGACAACCATTTACCATTTACAAATTGACTTAGTCAAAATTTTATAACATCAGTAAGTAAATATAAAACACACATCCACAGAGAAAAAGCAAACACCTTGCAGCATAAAAATTAACCTGAAAATCTCTTGGAGAAGTTTACATGTGAGGACTTTATTCCTTCACAAAAACAATTTCTGGCCACTCACAAATAGTTACTTTTATTCTCCTTGCACTTTATCTATCTTGTCCAAAGGTTGTCAATAGATTCACATGAAAAGTACCGTACCTACCATTTAAAAAAAAAATAAATCTTTAAACCCCTCTCTACCTTTATTGTTTTAACTACAATGCTAATTCAGTGCTATTTGCTATTCTGTAAAAAATCCAAAACCACAGTTTCAGTAAAGACTTCAAAATTTCTGAATATCAGAAAAGAAAAATGTTTCCAGCAATGTGCCTTAAAATATTAATCCTTTCCACAGCTTGATCAGAAGATGTTACATTTAGTCTCTAATGTTAAACACATTAAAATTTAATAAAATTGCTGAGTATGTTACAAGAAATAAGTCACACATCATACACATGAACGTTCTGTGAACAAGTGAAAATGAAGAGTGTGAGCAAAATCACATGGTACCAATTTCAGCAAAACTCATTTGGTAAGCTTTTTATCTACTCCTCACCTACTGGTGAGTGCAGGATATCCTATGACAAAACATAATAAAATTTAATAGACAGGTGCAGGATATCCTATGACAAACTTAATAAAATTTAACAGACAAGTGGATCTCTCTTTCTCCCCCCCAGGACATGTCAAATTAGTCGAAAGGTAGAAGAAGGAGCTTTATTTTCAAGAATTACCATCCTGCACATGTCTCGGTAAAAAATTTCTCACCAAAGAAGGAAATATAGAAAACAATACCCCAGTATATCAAGTCCATATTCTGTACATCTACACCCTGTGTGTTCCAGCATTTTTCTAAAATTTATCCTTTGCAACAAGAAGACACTGGAGTACAATGGCCTAAACAAATAAAAATGTGGCAATATCAAACAATTAAAATGGAATTGAGATGACAAAATGAATATTTGTCAAGTTCTTGCACTGAAGGTGAACAAAATCTCACATCAAAAAGCAATTTTCACCGTTAGTTCTTTATTCAATTCTGTACTTTACCCCAGTCATCCGACTCTTTGTGATCTGAGGTCACCAGAAATGATGGGAACATTTGAAACATTCAAATATGTCTTCCATGTGATCGCAAGACGGGTCAGCCAAGTAAACCATAACTTCAGCTTCAAAAACCAGACAATGGATGTCTCCTTTCTGCCACAAAAGTTATGCAGACAATCTCAGTAACATTGGCAAAGTTATAGGTCCATCATCACCATGGAATGCAAGTCATGTGGGTGATAATATGCTCTTCATTCTAAGCGGATGCACAAAGCAGGAGAGATCAGGATTTCATTTTTAGTTATGTCACTCCTCACCTATGCTCTGTAGCTTGGATGAGAACTGTCCACGTTTAAAAAGAAACCCAATTAAAACAGAAATTTAATGACTTCAAGTTTTTCAAATAAAAACTAATTCTGAACTAGAAGACGAAAAGATATCTTTTGTACCTGGAAAAAAAAAAAAAAATCCAAACTGTAAAAAGCAGAAATAATCTGGCCGCTAAGCTCAAGGTAAAAAGGTCTCATTGAAACTGAAAAGATAGTAACTCTGCCTCTAAAGCGTCCTGGATGAGCTGATTGGCTGTTCACATGCGGTCTTCTGTGATACTGGTTGTCATTGGCTGGCTACTGCAGCTACTGGGGCTACAGGACATCAGCTCTGGGAATGACAAGAAAGAAGAAATTAAAGCAATCACTTGAAGCAACCGATGCATGTTGAAATGTGCCAAAAACAAAACAAAAAAAAAACCCCCACTCAATATGGGACTAAATAATGATCCTTCTTTTCCAGTCAAGGGAAATTAGCTAGCAATAACAAATTAGATAAATGTCAGTGAATACTTTCAAACTAAATCTGACATGGACAATGTGAGTATTGGCAGTGCTATCTATCACAACATGACTACTATAGTATCTAATGCGGCATTTCACAATGAAAACTACCGTCCATCCTATTGCAGGAGATTTGGGTGTGGTCAGGAAACATAATTATGGTCTAATTCTTGTATCAACCTCTATACAAGTTGTGTACTAAGCCGAGGAAATAGCTTTCATAGGGAATGTGACAAAAAGTTGAAAAAGATTCTTTATCTTTATTCCTTTATTTTTTTTCTGTGATTGTCATTCATTTTATGCTCTGATGTACCCGGTATTCAAAATGCACCAAAATAGCCCAGCCCTCTTGTTGGTTATCTGTTTGTGTATCTCTTGCCTTCCATTAAAATCTAGATGAAAGAACATCTGTTTCAGTGAGCAATGTAACTTGTTGCTGAATTCAGATGGCACAAAGTGGCAAGGACCATGCATACTGGCTACTGCTGATTGTCATATTTATGATGCACATAATAATAATATTGACAATAATAATAATTTTTAAAAAATGCACATTAAAATTAAATATATTAAGGAGGGGTGGGGGTTACACACAGGATCCAATAACAAAAAATTTAAATATATATATATATATATATATATATATGTACATATATAGTTTCATATCAGAGAAGCATTGCTAGTGTAAAATGAATGACATCTATAACTTCCTACCTGAATATTTTGGTACTGTATAATTAGTGTAAGAAATAACTATATTAATAATTATAATAATAATTAATACATCAGTTGATTAGTCGGTTGAGCCCACTAGTCTACCAAAACTAAACTACTTGCTACAGCTAGACTTGAACAAAAGAAAAAAAAAGCTTAAATGACAGAAAAGGCATATTGTATTTTTCCCTACTGCAAAAATTCAGCAAAATCTAACTTGAAGGCCCTGAAATGGCTCTTGCAATTTTTCATTCTGCTCAAAGAGGGGAAAGGACAGACTGGTGTCATGGTCAACAAGCTGAATCCAAACTGGACAAGAAAATATTTAACACTGTCACTTAAAAAGGATACTTCAATTGGCTACTTATTACTGTTGAATTAATTACAATTTACATGTATTCTTATGACCAATTGAAATGTGGGGCAGTGACGGGCACTGTTTAAAAAAAAAAAAAGAAAATGAGTACAATAGAATACACAAGATAAACATGCTCCAGTTAGGCAGTGAAGTGTTTAAATGGAAAGTTTACAAAAATATGGGGTTGAGTTTGATACAAAACCAAAAAGAAATCTCAAGGCAAAAAACTTTGAACATGTCAAATATTGAAGTGCAAGCAGGTGGTGGTTGAAGGTTCAATCAAATGCAAATAACTCCTCAAAACATGTCATGTACAACAAGCATTTGCCAAGGACACAAAGTATTCACTGTAAGTGTAAGTACCGTAACTGCACTAACTTTCCGCAAGGAGTCAAAGCTCCACTCCAAACAAACTTGCCTGAAAGTTTACAATCCCATGGGCTCACTTTTACATGGGATTAATCACTTTAATAGTTTAATCTTCATGACCTACAAACACTTTCCTCTCGCAATTTCCATTTAGAGTATTGGTCAAACCATGACAGCAGACACAAATACAAAAAAAAATAAAATAAAAATTTTAATACACACGTAAGGGAACACTGGTGAGCCTTCCTCTGGGTCTTGTACTTAACCATTTTTCTGTACTGCTTCTGGATTGGTGTGATTTTTAAATAATCTGCATATTGTGTTTTCTTGTGGTCAAGCATTCATGATCATGAAGTTTGTTTTGAAATTCCAAATAGATACATGTATAAGAATTTTTTATTATTATTATTATTATTTTTTGTTCTCCTATAAGATAAGATAAATTTTATTCGTCCTTGTACAAGGAAATTTGTTTTGATCATTGAATACATAACAATACAGTTACAGAAGCAGAAAGTATGATACATAGCGCGCACACACATATATACACACACACTGATAAATTAACTAAATTAACAAAATTAACAGTGCACACAATATGCTTCCCTAACTAAAACACATTGACCTGACACGCAGGACATAATTCAACTGTGCACAGATTACGATCAAGATGACGACATTATTGTAACATCCCAGTTGATGATGGAATAAACGATTTAAAGTAGCGCTCAGTTTTAGTTTTCTTTGACAACAGCCTTAAACTTCTTACAGATCTTATATACCGGTATTCCTTGTTCAGGGGATGTTGGGGGTCATTTATAATAATATTAGCTTTTTTAATACAAGCACAAGATTTACACGGCTCGGGTTCCAAATAGCGACTGTTAGAACAGCGACTGTCAATAGAACGACCACACGATAGCGATTCATTTAAAACAGCGACTGTCAATAGAGCGACTACACGATAGCGAGTCATTTAAAACAGCGACTGCCACAACAGCGACATCACTATACTTTTCCTATCGTTCACCTAACAATTTAGCCAAAATCCTTTTATTAAATCTAACAAAAAAACTGGCCACGTACACGCACACCAAACAGTGAAAGTGAACGATTGAGCCCAAAAGGGACTTTAAAACAACATTTTATTTAGACTAGCCATGGAAGTCACATGATTTAAAAAGAAAAAGGCTAGTCAAGTCAAATAACAGAAAGTCGTCAAGCCTTGCAATAAAAATCAGTCTAGTAAAAGATTGAGCACAAAAGGGACTTTAAAACAACATTTTATTTAGACTAGCCATGGAAGTCACATGATTTAAAAAGAAAAAGGCTAGTCAAGTCAAATAACAGAAAGTCGTCAAGCCTTGCAATAAAAATCAGTCTAGTAAAAGATTGAAACCAAAAGGGACTTTAAAACAACAAAAAGCCTTGCAATAAAAATTAGAATCATCAAGTGATCAAGCCACGTTTATTTCTAAATTGTGAGCAAGGGCTCGAAGGAACTGCCGCAGATCATACTGATCTCGATTTTGCTGTACAACAGTGATTCGTGTGTTCATTGTCACGTATCTTTTCATTCGCTGAGTCAGGTCTCTGCCTTGTAGAAGCTGGGTTCGGTTTGCCCGTTGAAGGGCTTCCTCCCGTCTTAAGGCTTCGATGAATCGAAAGATGGAAGGATGATGAGTTTCCGTTGATCCCTGAAACGCATTGTGCCAACTCTCTAGCTGGTTGTTGGTTCGTGGCAGTCCTGTATCTTGTCTGGCTTTCACACTCCACATATGTACGGGAAACAATAGCTGTCGTCTGTCTCCCCGTCTGTTTCTCCGCCCCACGTAGTTGTCTTCGAAGTAATTTACAAGAGGCATTACTTCTGCTGGGTAGTCTGCCACCAATTCATCAAAGGCATCGCTCACTTCATCCACTGGTAGAAAGGCAAGAGCAAGGAGCATTTTCAGTGCCATCCGAATATTGTCGTCTTGCACATAATTATAACCGTTGCAGTCCGTTTTCCTGAATCTTTCTCCAGAGCGATTGTCCCAAGTGAAAGTAACAGCCGTAGATGTGCGTTTGAGGAAATGCTTCAATGAGTGCAGCTTTGGAAGCTAGTTCAAAGTCGATCTGTACACTTCTTGGAGCGAGTCCAGGTTTCAGTGATTTGATTTCAGTCCACATTTGAGAGTATGTGACTTGTTGCTTATTTGGGAGTAGAACAAAAATGCAGGGAAGCACTTGTTTCGTATCAAAGCATGCACAGTGTACACTTGATAGAAAAGGGATGGTGACACTTTGAATGTACCATCACACATCCAGTGTTCGGAATCGTGTAAAGTCTGAAGAAACTGATCTGTACTGAAAATAAGCATACGATGAACATCTCCACGCCCACTGTCATAGAGCAGGAAGCCACGCTGGTCTGCTGTTTGTCTCAACATATCAGGTATGAACAGTTCTCCAACATTAGCAGGAACTGGGGGGTTATTGTCTGTTGCTTTCCTTTTCCGTCTAATGGTTTGACGCAGATTTGTGGAAGAACCAACAGCTGCCGCAATTTCTTCATTAACTTCGGCCATTGCATCTTGCACGATTCTTCGTGGTGGATCCCGTGTTCTTACTGCAGCTGTTTTTACAGTGTTTTCCACTCTCCGGGCTGCCACTTCCGTAGGGTTTGGTGGATGCGTGTGGACGCCACTGCTCACTGGGGGTTGTTGTTGCGAGCGATACTGAAGGCTTGTCGTTAGGCGACCTTTACAACCTGTCTTGGCACACCTCCAATTGATTGTATTTAACTTTGTTTTATCCATCCTGTACAAAAAACCTTCATGACTTATCATGTCACTTCCTTTTCTTGAAATTATGAACTCCATTATGGGCAAATTTTTCAAACGATCCAAACATTACTGTGACACTACATAGCGTTGCCTTCTAACGACCATCCAGGAAATTCACCTCAGTGAACTTAGCTCACAAAGTGTACACAAACACGAAACATCAGCAATTGAAACATAAGTCTGCGACCCTGTGAGCATATCTCATTCTGACCAGTGTTATAGTCAGTAAAGTCGCTATCATAACAGTCGCTGTTTTAATGCGGTCGCCATTTATACAATAGCTGTTTTGAACGTCGCTCACTTGATTACGTCGCCATTATGAAGTCGCCATAATGACTGTCGCTGTTTTGACAGTCGCTGTCCGGCCCGGATCCCGATTTACACAAGTGTTACTGAAAATAAGTAAATCCTACAATCTGGTACTGCTAAAACTTTATCAATACATGTATGATGTATATAAAAAAATTTTTAAACATTAAATTCTTAAACCCTGGGTATGTAAGCAAAGGACTCTAATATATGCATATTATAAATGTGGCCCAATGTGCTGACTCTAAATATTATTATATTAAGCTATGAACTTTTTGATTCTTGGAGATTTCTATATTGTCTCATACTATACACATCCTGCTTGCAATAGGAACTTTAAGAGGAACACCTAACCAGATTTTCTGCTGTATTATTATGTCAGATGACTCAGATGCCAGGCTGGCCTGAGGGAGAAATACCTCACAGGTGATCAGTCATAATCTGGTCCTTGTTCATTTCTCTTTGTTGCACACATTCTTCCCCTCTCCTCTACTGCCTGATTGGTCACTCCTTCCACTTAGCAATTACTTTTCATCAAACTATTCTTCTCTTTCCCTCATTCCATCTCTTCTCAATCCTCTCTTTATATTTAGTAATTTACTTTCTCTCTCTTTTTTTTTTTACTTCTGTCAGTTATTTCTTCTTTCCAGATCCGCTTTAATCATTTTCATTGCCTTCATTTTCTGCAGGAAAAATAACACAAGCTTGCATGTTGCTGGAAGAATGAAGAACACTGAGAGATATCAGTCACTCATTCAGCTACAGTTGTTGTTCCAAAGCAATTAGATAAAGAAGGAAGAAAAAAAAAAAAAAGTACACTTTTGGTCACTGAAGACTGTCTGTCCATCAGTTGAAAAAAAAAAAAGCGATATAGCTGAAACATTATTTTGAGAAAAAAGAAGTTGTGAAATGGAACAGCTTATTTTCTGTGGTACTCGAATCTTAAAAATGACTTGTATTGTACATATTAAACGGCAATTAT
Organism: Onchidella celtica; assembly: GCA_963931925.1. Classification (NCBI taxonomy): domain Eukaryota; kingdom Metazoa; phylum Mollusca; class Gastropoda; order Systellommatophora; family Onchidiidae; genus Onchidella; species Onchidella celtica. The sequence goes on from OZ007572.1 coordinate 1,316,079, forward strand.
TCAATGAGGGTGAAAAGGAAAAATGGAGGTGGGGATGGGGCTGTAAGAGTATAGAGAACCCCAGCCTTTTCCTGCCTCCATGAAGTTCAAGCCCAAGTCAACAACATGACTGACAAGTGTTGGATCCCAATGACAGTTATGTACTGACTGTACCATTACCAGAGTTCCTGTGATAGTCATGTATTGATTGTACCACTACAAGGGTTCCTGCACCACTTGGAGAATGTTTGTCCTAAAATGTGAAATTCCAGTGCTACTGGGAAGCAAAAAAAAAAATGACAGAAAATCTATCCATGGATTTACTTTTGTTCAGGATGAAACCAAGCATTATTTCCATGGATTTTTCTCCAATATTTAAATTTCAGGGCTTTCTCTGGGATCCCTAACTCCAGAGGTAAACAGGCACCCTGAATGGCTGATTGTATGAATGGCTGGAGGCAGTGTGGTAACACTACAATGATGAAAAGCACAGGTTTAAACCAATGTCTCTCACATTTGGCCAAAACAAAGACCATTGAATCTCTGAGATCTATTGAGATCAACAGACTGGACATGTGAGTTGTAGTGAGGCAACAAAAGAAACAAACAAATGTCTAGAGGCCCCGAGGGAATGAATGGGTATGAAGACACTGAACATGACAATTTACCCTTCTTTGTCTAGTTTAGCCCCACCCCCTATCCTCACAGCACCTAGCCCTACTACAACCCACTGTAGATCTGGACAGTTAAGCCCTGTGACATGTCCTGCTCCACCTTTTCTTTAGCCAATTAATCTATCGCAAAGAAAGTTAATGCATATGATATACATGCATATTTCAAGTAACTATCAATATTGTTACACTAAAGCATTAAAAATAACTGTGAAGAAACATTTATTTGCATCTATAAATAAGCAGAACTTTACATGGAATCAAATTTTAATACTACAATATTGGAACGGAAAAAATAAAAGATAAAGAAACTGATTTCTGAAACTAAATAAAATGTCAGATCTTTTGTGTGCGTGTGCATGTTGTCCTTCAGCTCTGGGCATATTGTAATGTTCTTGTGGCGCTAGATATTACATTTCTAAGCAGAGTGAGCCGGCTGCACCACATAAACCACTCAAAGCTTTAAACTACATGATGGTTGTTAAATGCTTCCCCTGGTCCAACTCATCCAACCACAAGCACCAAAGAAGCTCCCTGTTTTCTGTTTTCTCACAATGACAAAGTGGGTGGGTAGTCCCAGTAGTCAGTGAGTACCATTCAACATCTGTCAATGCACTATAGGGGTTTAGAATGTTTGTGCTTATTTACATGTTTTTTGTTGTTTTTTTCATCTTCAGTATCTCAAAATACTTGGCCACTCTGATATAGTATTTATGCTTAATTTCTTTAAAATTTTTATTTATATTTTTAAGATTCAGATATTCGCTGTCTACTCCCTCCCTCTCTTACAAATGTAAGTCAGACCAAGACTGTATGTACCCACAAAAATGTTTGCTGGACTAAACTGGCACTCTGAATCACTGCTGAAACAACTCTGTCCATGGCAACCAATAGTTACGAATGGTTTAGTTACATCGCATCGTTGTCTTTTTACATAGTTCCACAGTCTAAACTTCGAGAATCTGAAAACAATCCAGACAATTTAACTGAAGCTCATGACCTCCTACATACACTGGTCTCCCTGTATGTTGCTCCCGCACAATGGTCTGTTTAAACTTAACACTCTCAATAAATAAGGAAGTGTGCTTCAGTATGGACAGTTTTTCCTCTGGGGCTTTGCTAGAGACAGGGTTACTTGGGATCAGGCCAGTGTTGTCTGGGTTGACACCTGCAAAAACTCAAATTGCCAGGCAAATGTGTGGGAACAACTATCCAGACCAAAAAGTTATCAGACAACACCAGCCCAACCCCAATGTAAATCCTAACCATAACCCCAACCCATAGGGCCAAGAAACCCACAAAGACAGCTGTTCCTACCTACTGAAGGCAGCTCTATCAAACAATTGTGTTTGTTCCGGAGGATTTGTTAGTGAACTCAAAATTTCTCCAAAGGCAGAGCAACCCAACAGATGCAGGTTTAGTCAGGGCTAACTACAGATGAATTAATGGAAGAAGAAATGGTGGTGACTGATCCATAAATAAAACACACCCAAACTACAGACAGCTCAAACAGCAAAAAATCTGTCCATACACAATGACCATGAATCTACAATGAAAGCAGACCAATGAGACATAAAAACGGACAATTGCAATTGCCCAAAGACACCAAAACCTGAACAGGCAGACACAAATTCACTTCTCAAAAAAACCTGGCAAATTTCAACAGAAAAGCAAAAAAAATTTCTTCATTGTAAGAGGAGCAAAAATGTGTCATTCAGGTTTGATACTGGGCAGCGGCTCTGAGAAAATAGAAAAGGGAAGGCATGACTGTACTAGGACAAAAATGACATCTGTATAGATAATTTAGATAATTTTTTACTGTCCCCTCCAAAAGTTGTGACAAATAACAGATTAGAATAGCGTAACTACATTTACACTCGACTAAGATAAAAAGATCTATGTACATAAATATGAAATATGTAATTTATACTGCTTACTTTTTAAAATAATATTTAAAAATGTATATAATTATCAATTGGAAAATTTAATTCTCAAAGATCTTCGATAATGTCAAGTTTGATGCATCAAATTCCTGCACACAAAAGGATAATTATGTAAGAATTATGTCAATAATGGTCACCTGGGCATGACTGCAAATGAAACAAACAACCTTCAAACTGAATTATTATCCATTCTAGAAACATAAAACTGTTTAGGGAAAAAAAATGCTTTGCCTAACAAACTGAAGACATTGGCCGGCCAGTCATGCGACACAGAAGAGAAAGAGAGAGATTAGAGGTAAAGACCTGCTGGCAGACACAATTTAGTCTTACTGTTGATTCCCTACATGTGGAAGCAGCAAATGGGAAGAAAGAAGACAAACAGATTAAGTTCAATGCTGTGTTTGTGTCCAAGGATTTGATTGGTGGTTTGTGTACGGTAGCAGCCACACACAAGTATGGTGGTGGTGGATGGTCGAACTGAAGTCAGTAACTTTGGCCAGTTTCTTCAACACTTTTAGCAAATTAGAACACAGAAGATGAATTATTTTCAGGATTTGTCAAGCCAATGTTACTGACGGCTGGAAAACTATTATTTAAAAAAACAACAGCAAATGCATCATTTTCTAGGTAGTTGTTGGTGTCTGGTATCTGCAGCTGGCAGCTCTGGCTTGTCACAGGACAACCTACTGGAAATGAAGGCATGTGAAATTGACATAATAATAATAAAAAATTAATTCGTTCAGTTTCACGAATTTCTCTAAGCACATCTGAACAGTGTTGAATTCAGACTTGATAAAGCCCTAAGCTATATAAAATTTGGAGGCCCCTCAGTAAATAATTACTCCAGATGGAAAAGGTATGCAAGAAGGACTTTAGGCAGACATACAAGAAAAAAACAAAAAAACAAAACTGAAAACACAATTAATGCCTTTCATCTAGCATATTTAATGAGCTTGAGATATTGTTAAACAAATTCCTTAAGGATTATTAAAATTTTAAAAAGCCCCCCTCCCCGCCCAATGGATTGTCTGTAGACTTGAGACATTAGTTATTCAATACGGAAATTTGATATTACAAGGGTGAATCTGGTCATGGGAGTAGCTGCAACAGTGAGAACTAGGTCACACTAGGATGCTCAGAAATAGTTTATTAACTCTTTCCCTACGGTACAACACACATTGTGTCGCACGCTTCCCTAGCGGCAGCCGGTACAATGCAGTCTGCCTTGTCACGTTGTAAAGGTATTCCTTGACCACTGTATTGGAACATCCCATGACCTTGAACTTCAAAATAGAATTCTTGATAAAGCTTCCTTTTTATCCTAGCGTGTCCAGCGATACCATGTGTGCGATAAGTATATAATTTGGACAGCTGCTGTGCAGTAAGCCGAGCTTTGTTTACAAATGCACAGTACAGTATGGTGTATAACCCCAGGAGGTGCTCCCTCCATACGTGGAATGCTGGCCCATAGGGAAAAAGTTAAAGAGAAATGAAAATTAAACCACAAATATTTTGTTAAAAAGTTGCAGCAAAGTTTTACCAGTCAGCGTTTTGTATATATTACAGCAAACAATTGTAGGCCTACTTAACAAAAAACAAAAAAAAATGAATAGATTTGAACAGACCATCTCAGTTTTACCCCTTGCTATCCCAGAAGTCAGTGATGTTTGTACCAATGAGGGTCCAGACCTTGGCTTTTGCCGCCTACAACTCATCTGCCCGACAGTTCTTGTTACAAGAAACAAATGCTGATGTTCTACTGTCAGCAAGTCACAAAGGATCTAAATATACCTGGCGCAGTTATTGATACAATGTTCTACTATGTCATGTCCATGAAGTACAATAATTTCCGAAACCACTGGCAGGAGAGGGTAACATGGAAGCCCTCTCAACCCTAGCTAAAGCAAACCCATCACCCAAGTTGCCAGTGGGATTAGTCAGGGTGTGTCAGAGTTCAGACAGCATGCAGCACATTGGTGAGGGGTGGTAGAGGTGAGGGGGTGGGGTTGGGGGTGAGTCAACAAGCAAGGCTGCCCCAGAGAAAGAGCTGGTTATTCCACAGGTATGTCAATGAATCCACCAGACAAACCCAAACTGCTGTTAGTGAATTTAGTCACAGTAAAATTCCAACTAGGAGCCAGAGCCACTAACTGTGTTGTTGGACTTGCATACAAAACCAGTTACCGGTACTGTAAAACCCACCAGCCAAGTGTGGAATTTAAAATGCAAAGAGACTTTTTTAAAAATGCTGATGTATAAATAAAAGCAGTCAGAGCCATAAAAAGAGAATGTGTCTTGAGTACAAAATTGATAATTGAAAAATGTGCTTCACAGAGTGGGTTGCTTTGCATTTGCTTGGACATCTCATTAAATGTCCTGATGTGTAATAGGTATCTAGATAATTAAACAAGTTAAACATTAAAAAATGTTGATAAACAACTTCCATTTAGTTCAGTTTTTTTCCACAATCTTCCAGAATATAGCTCTGCGAGCAGGAATGAAACTTTGTTCAACTGAATTACAGTAGTAAAACTCATTCTTATTTGATGTATGCAAAGTGGAAAGTCAGAAATTTGCTTCAACTGTGCCTCTGGGTTTCTTTTTATAGGCTAATTGTCTACTAAGCAGTAATAGGTTTTGATATGTAAGTTAATGGTAGTCTAGTGATACTTACAGATATTGCAGTATAATAACATGAGCAAAGAGATGTTATAATGATTGACTCTACGTCATACAGGCTGTGTCAATAAATCAATGAACATACTGGCCAAGCTACTGGCAATCATTCCAGTCTGTTTCAAGGCATAACTTACCCCTCCTACCAAAGCAGTAATACAGCCACAAACCCTCAACCCTACCCTAATAATCTCGACGAAAGTTTTGATACGGGCGACGGTAATGACTGCCCCCCGATTGTTCATCTTGGTGCTGGGCTGAGGCTGAGGCGTACTGTAGACATAACCATGGCAGAACAACATCAACAAATCAGATTTGAGTGGAGAAGGTTGAAAGCTAAGGTTGAAAGCTAAGAAAACTGTCAGGGTTCAGAAACTAGGTATTGTATTGGAGCATCATGAATGTCTTGACGACATGTGAAGTATGGTGTCTGGGACACCTTACTGGTCCCAATCCCCTAGCCGGTCATTACTTAGAATCTAAATCTAACATTTCAACACATTTTACAAAGGTGACCTTGCTCATTTGATTAAACTTTAAAACTTGAGGCTCATTTTCCACAAATACCGACATTTTTTTTTAAAGGTCACACCCACTTGTGTGTTTGAGAAATTACAATAGATCGAAAATTATAATAAAGCTTGCTGCGTCAACAAAACTAAATATTCACTGAAACACAATTGAGCTAAATGAAAATCTGCTACAGAAAAAAAAAAAGGTTGATAAAAAGAAATAGCCAGACTTAAAAAAATAAATTAGACAAAAACAAACCAAGGACTTCAATACCAATTCAAATATCAACCAAAATTTAACTGAATAGACAATTGGACTGTGGATGAATGTACAAATGGTCTAAAGAAAATAAATGCCAATGACAATCAAAAAAAAATAAAATTCCAAACACTTAAAGCTTTCAACACAGCACTTGGGGAAAATTTGTTCCAACTACTCGGCTGTCTTAGCTCTCTGGGAGGCCATAAATGGAGCCAGTTTCATACAAAAATTGACATACTTTGAGTGAAACTAGTGCAAATATAGTGAATGCTCTTTCTCTGATACGCAACTTACAAAAACCATCATGCACAAAGACATGGTTTACGAAATGCAGTAAATAATTCTAAGGCTCTTGAAACTTTATACATTCCAGAGGGAAACCCATCCTACAGTGAGATCATTCTGCTCATGAACTGTCTTGTTCAGCTATTTGTAAGATCCTCAAGATTCTCTCGTATTCACTACAACTCACTACCTTGTAATATTTATACACAGACTACTGAAAGTGCAAAAATTGTATCCTCTGTTTGCTAGAAGGAACAAATGGATGCAATCACTCTTTTGGAACACCTGAGACCAGTATGGATAAATCTAGCTATAACTGAATACTCATCTACTGGATGAGTGAAAAAATATGGTTCTTTGTCTCTACCCTTAATGCAACACCACTAAGGATAAAAATAACCACCAACCTGTGTTAGTATTGTCTTCATAAAGATGAATAACTTACAGTGCATGGGAAGGAATAAATCTGTATTGTTCTTGTCCAAGTTTTCAGTCCAATATCAAAATGTTTTTGCTTTAGCTTGACTAGCCAAACAATGGACAGACTGATGTGTTTTCATTTTCCCAGGAAATCATTCCACAAAACCAGCACCATAATAAAAAACAACCACTGACTCATCAGACAGGAGATGTCCTGACATTTTAGTGAGTTCTTGGAATCTTTAACTTAGTTGCCAAATGTCAGATTCTTCTGAGAGTCATTATGTAATGGGTTCTGGCATTTGGGCTGCTCTGATTTCATTCTTCATCTTTCACAGCAGCTTTCTGGAAAGCCATTCCCAATCACTGGTACCAAAATGTTAGCATGACAACCTGGCAGGGAATGACCACCATCTCTTTCTTTTAAATTAAAAACCGCCAACACCGCTGCTGTGCAAGACATTTAAATATTTTAAATGGGGACATTTAATATTTGTATCAGAAAGTTTACCAACTGGTCAATTAGTATTTAATACCACTGGTGACAATGATTTTGAATGACTGTCAGTGATCAATGAACCTGAGCCTTAGTGATGTTTCAAGGGCATAACTCTATTTACTAAACATTGCAGCATAATATTTTTTTTTCCCATTAAATAATTTTACCAAAAAAAAAAGAAAGGGGGGGGGGGGGGGGGGGTGGAATCCTAAACACCCAGCTGGAATGAAAACTGTCCAAGTCCATGGCTAGAATAAAATGTTAGCAAAATGTTGACATTCATTATAAATGTGGAACAGCAAATTTAATCCAGCCAAAACCTCTCTTTCAATAAACATGAAATTTTTTACTTTTGTGAAATGTCTCAAACTTGTAAAGACAAAATATCGTGTTTTTATTCCAGTTAGACTTGGACAGACGAGTCTTTCTACATCATTCATGATTTACACACACACAGACACACTTGAACATGTTAACAAAGGTGCAAAAGATTCACAAGATCTGCTAACTGGCCACAGTCAAAGTTGAACCTACCTTAGAATTTCCCATTTTTGGATTGCGAGGACCCCCTTGTCTTCTTGAATTTATATTTCTCCTCTCACGATCAAATTCCACATCTTCTAGTCTTTGGGTCAAAGCCAACTTTTGTTGGATTGCCATCCTTAATAAGGAATTCAGTGTCTTTTTCTCCTCTTCTGCTGATGAGAGCAAGCGCTGGACCTCGTCCAGTTGTGTGACGTACTCATCACAACGCTGTGCAAACATGGCCCGCAAAGAGGCAAATGTGGCAGCATCCTCTTTCAAAGATTTCAGTTCATTTCTAAGTTTCATCATGGTCTCAGTGACAATTACTTTCTCATTCTCATATTTTTGTTTGAGATTTGCCAGTGCGACCTCTGCGGTGGATTTGTTGGCTTTGAGAACTGATCGTAGAGTTGCAATCTGTTCCCGTTTGGTGGACAGCATAGCCTTGAGTTTCACCACCTAAGGAGTAATAGAAGGCAATGCTGCATCAAGCAATATGGCATTTGTGATTGATGTAACATCTAGACACTCACAAGCCAGAATGATGCAAAATTCCAAATTCCAGCTGTTCTTGGATTTCTACTAAGAGCATTCATGGATATGTTTACTAGATAAAGCCATGGGGCCATGTATAAAAAAGATCTTTATCTCTGTTAGTGCTGGAATTGACCACCCACAGTCGTGTGAGCTACAGAATTCCTACCCTACACAATCTTACATGTCCCAACATCTCAACTGCATGAAAAAGGTGCACAAATCAACAATTCATTTACCAACAAGCATACGCTGTAGGATACATTGGCAGTCCTGGTCTCCCACATTCCAATAAATGTCTTCTTGACCACAAACAACTTGAACAAATGCAGAAACGTTTGGAGTATTTTTGTAACCACAAAAGTATTCTGTAACTTTTCAGCCATCATGATTACAGTGTAGTACTGTGACTACAATTACACAGTATAAATACCTGCTCTTGTAGCTCTTGACGATCATCATCTCCATTGTCCTCCTCACCACGATTACCTTGTTGCTGCCACTGTTTGGACAACTCCATTAAATGCTCAATGGCTCGACGGAGATACTTCACCTGCAGATGGCAGGAATTCACTTCATTATGGCGCCAAAATATATACAAGTCATGCAATTAACATCGCTCATACAAAATGAAGTCAAGTATTGGTTGACAATTTGCACCATGGATTCAAACTATTAAGCCAAAATATGTTATCACCTGAAAACTGCATCAAAAAAAAAAGGTGGGGGGGGGGGGGGGTGCATTTCCTAATTTAGCTGCTCATGTCCCAAATTTAAACAAAATCCTTCGATGATATGAAATTTCAACTAGCAACGACAATAAAACAAGCTGTTACCTGATCTACAATGGTTTCTGACAAGGTACCACACGATGTAGGGTCACTCTTGCTTGGAGACTGTCGTGATCTCTGTTTCTTTTCAGCAGATTTAGGGGTTGAGCTGGAAACTGGCTCAGGAGGTATTGAAATATTGGCCTCTCCTTCCTTCACATCCTATGAAGCCAAAGTCCATCAGAAATATGACAGGATCATTTGTAATCAACAATGACATCATTATATGCATTGTACAAGCTGGCAAACAATCCTGCAGCCCCATAAATCCACTTTTTGTGCTTTCTATTCAATGTCTCTACCCTTGCATTTCCATACAGTGTAAATATAGTTAAACCATGAAATCAGCAAAGTTTTCTCACTGTTCCTGAATAGACGTTCTCTTTCCCTGGTCTTAAAATGGTGTCCTTAAACTTGTAAAATTGTGTGCATAAAGTGGAGCAATTGTTGTTTTTTCCTTAAAAAGACTTTGCTCAAAGTATATAATGTTAAATCCCTAATAATACCAAAAAAAAAAATAAAAAAATGGTGTCTTAAAGGCTTTGCATGTTTAATCCATATTTACCTTGCCATTTTCTATCACAGACTTGTTTGCACTGTCCTCGGTAGGAGAGCCAGCGGCTGGAGAAGGCTCCTCACTAGATTCTCTCTCACTGTCACCACGCACGATCCCGCCCTTGGCGTGGTCCAGCATAACCCTGGAGGGCGTCTCGCCAGTGACTTGACATACAAGGTGGTATAACTGAGCCAGATCTTCCGTAATGCGAGTTAACTCATTCTGAAGATTGCCTAAGCTTGACTGAGCTGAGTTGGCAGCCTGAGTGGCAGACTTGAGGTCACCATCTTGCTCTCTGATGGTGCGTTCATACTGGTCACATTTGCTTTTCAATTCCGCCAGTGCCTAACAATGAGAGATCAATAATTGTTGATGAAACCTTTCAGGGAGTTACCTTTCTTCAATCAGCTGAGAAAATTCAATAAAGAACCACTGAACAAAGTAAAATCCTATGTGATTTGAAAAGAAACAGATTCTTCGTTTTTCTGAACCACCGATCTAACTTCACTATCCATGCCCATGAAATAAAAAAAAATGCACATTACCTGCTCAATATCTGGGTTGCCAACAATAGCATTCCTGCCCTGCAAGCAACTGATTTCTGCTTGCAAGTTACTGATTTCCCTCATGGCTGTGGTGTATTTTTTCTCATTGTGTTGCAGATTTTGCTTCAGCTCCAGGAGAGCTTTCTTGTCTGGATCTGACTCCATTGCAATCTCTGCCAGCAAACCTTCATCAAAGGAAACCTTCATACACAAGAGAAATGTAACAGAGTTACAATAAAATCACATGAAGATTTTTGTCACCAAACACTGTCATTTTCCAAGCAATGTATCTACTTTGTTCTGTTCACCAACCTTGCAGCTGGTACATTCACCCCTCCAAATATTTATAGATTAATCTTCTATTGGCAGTGGCACTTGCAACAAATCTCAAAGCAAACACCAAGAATGAATGATAATGAGTGATTTAAGGCTGATGGTGATTTGGAATGGACGTAGTCCACAGTGACAATAATAATATTGTTAACAGTTCCTGAACAGCTCTTCCATGTTCTATGTTCTTACAATCACGCAAACTACAGGTCTGGATCAGGTGGAAAACAAGGCTACTTAAATCTCTGATCAGGGTTCATACAAAGTCTTGAAAACTAATTTTATAGACTTTTGAAGGACTTCCTCAGGACTCACACAAAAAAAAAAAAAGATTACGGACCTGCATGCCTGTGACCAAGAAATATTACATGTACACAGCAATGAAAAGCAAAAAAAACACCAAGTACCCATGTATAAGAAATATTACAGCTATATAAGTGGTATGCATCAGTCGTCAAAACAGAATGTTGCTGTATCCACAGTTCAAACATAATAAATTCTCTTTGAAAAGTTCAGTTATTTCAGGTCCACTCTGTTTTACAATTCCTGTGACAAATGCTCTAGTAACAGTAACATATCAAATCTATTGACATGATAAATGAGGTTCAGCTCTCCTGAGAGGTGCTCCTTCACTTCAAAATTTCCTTAAAATCAAGTTTATAACCATTATGAAAGCAGTTCATCTCTCCTGACAGATGCTCCTCCCAAATTCCTTGAATCAAGGCTGACATTATAAATTACAGTTCAGCCCTCCCCCAACCTTGTATGAAGACTATCAACATTAAGCAGTTCAGCCCTGTTAACTGATGTTCTTTCCAAAATTTCTTGCATCAGCTACTACTGCTGCCGAGCTTGTCTACCATCCTGCAAATGCCTTAAGTGGTCATTGTGTATCAAAGTACCAATTATCAAGCGCGCAATCGAAAGATTTGAATCTAAAGTTTTTCACTTGAAACAAATTTTAAGAACTTTTTAAGAACTTTGGCATCATTTTCAGAATTTAACGACTTTTTGAGTACTTATTTTTTCTTTCATGAGAATTAAGAACTCTAAGGACTTTAAAGGGCCTGTGGGAACTCTGTCTGATGTTTATTTTCTATTTGCAATTGTTCCTGCTCACCTGTAAGTCGTTGGGCAGAATTGGCGGCTCATGTAGCGAAGCCACGTGGGCTATAGTAGCCTTGAGGTGATCTGCTCTTTCTTTCTGTTCAATGAGATCTTTCTGGGTGTCTTCAATCAGTTTCCTGGCCTCGTCTAAAGCTTTCTGCAGCTCCATCTTCTCTTCCTCTGACTGCTCCAACAGCGACTCCAGTTTGCCCACCTCTGTGACCTAACCAGTCAAATAACAGAACATCAAAATCAGCACCACTCTCAACAATAAGACCATCTTCTAAACATACAAATCTATTCTCCAAGTACAACATCATTCTCACAACAGTTAATCATCTGAAGTTATCATTGGTACCAATAGGCATTGATCTTTACAGAAGCAGTTGTGAACCCGCAGATTTTTTAACATCTGCTACAGCTTGATCCTCAAGGCAAAGACATGTAAAATGACAGAAAAAATACATTTGGTAATAAAAAAAATGCTCCAACTCTCAAGACTATTCAGCTGCTATTAATCAGCTACAATGCATCAATATTTCAATAAGAATGAAGTTATCAAACTGTCTGTGATACACTGACTGCGCCCACAACAATTCTTGATATTAAAATATCTGACTTCTGTTCAACAAACTCACACTTAAAACTGTAAGCAAACTATTATAATACAAATACTTTCTATGTGAAGGCATTATAACGGCCTTTCTCACAAAGTCACTTCTGCCTTTGCAACTTGCACAAGTTATAACATTCTCTTTTTCTAATCTCTTGGTGTGGATTCTGCCTCTAAACAATCCTTTGTTACATAAAATTGCCAGTCCTAAGTAAATATCCCCCCCCCCCCCCCCCTCCACTATGACTATGAGCATGCCAGAGAAACAGCAAGTTGAAGTTGAAATGATGAACAGACCTGGATCTCACTAAGAATATCCCCCACAGTCCCAGGTCTGGGTGTGGGAGGGGTATCATTGAGGTCTTTCTTGCCCGATACATTAAAATCAGCTTCTATTCTCTTGAGGGCTGGGTGAGCGCTCCCATCCATGTCATCCTCTGAAAGATGAGTACACAAATCCATAGACAATCAGAACTTATCTAATTTCAAAATTCACTAATTAAAATCATCACATGACAGTTTTCCATTGAGAAGAGGGTGCAAATTATTAGTACTAGCCGACCAGCGAAGATAAATCTTGCTGTACAAAGCCCAATAGTACATCTAGATTTAGGCTACATTAAAAGCAGCATTTGGATTCGATACAGTGACTAATAGAACTTGCATAGGAATACACAGATGTGACTATGTTGATTTCTATACTAATGTGTAAAGAGAGGTCAAGGACAAAATTTCTGATCATTCTTTTTGATTCTGCTCGACAAAAATGCGTCTCCATGTTTGCGGTTCAAAAAAAATCTGAAACAAATAATATTTAAGACTGAATTTTTGTCCAAAATGAATGTGACTCATCATCACAAAGTTTCCTAATTTTTGGTCGCATGGCCTTGATGTTTAAGCTGATGACATGTTCACCCTCCAGCTCCATTACAGCAAGATGTTATAACAAAATGATGACAATTGGTCGGATATAAAGACAAATGGGCTAACCCACATTTTTCCAAATTTCAGAGTTCACCACAGCCTCAAAAGTGGGCTTGTCCTACCTCTGAATGAAGGTTTGTTTCCAATGTCTAGCTACTAGCATGAAAACAGCCATCAGAAAATAAATGAAATCTTAGGCATTTGCCCAAGTGCCAAAAACCTTCAGCCTCAATTTTCTGAAAACTGACTGTTTTTGTGGAGGGATAGCCTAAACTGACCAGTTGTTCTCCACTGAAATATTGTCCCAGTCCAGTTCCTCAGAGTGCAAAAGGCATTAGCTTAACCTTTGTCAATGCTTTGTGGGTGTGAGACCACATATTAGTTTTACCTTTTTCAAAGACATTAAAGAGGTGAGACTTTAACTAAAGGCACAGAACCTTGCCCTACCTTATACAATTTGTGGTTGATTTACTGTATAAAGTGTCTTTATCCTGAGACAGATGACATTTTTATTCTTCTATTTAAAATGCACTGCATAAATTTTTTGACATTTTAAATATTCAGCACATGAATTTCCAAAGGCGTTATTAACATCATAAAATGCAATAGGTAAGATATTTTTCACATGTAATAAAATGAAAAGATCTCTTTCTGTCCTGATCAATGCAGGGTATGTTGATCGCCAATCGCCTAGATACCCGACCAATGCACCATGTGTTGCTTGTCATTTTCGTAATTTCACTTCGTGTATGAAAAATCCTGGCCATAGCAGCAGACACACAAAATCACACTGAATTGTACATGTGCATAAAATTCTGCTTTTACCTATCAGTATGGTAAATAACAACATGAACTTTGTGCATGTTTTACTCTTGTTTTTGCTACAGAAAAATGTAGAGTTACGCTCTGCGTCCTGTCCCTTGGGCATCTGGAGCTAGTAAATGGCCTTGGACAGAAAGAGTTAATATACCCCCCCCCCCCCCCCCCAAATCACACACGCATGCACCCACTCACCATGATGATTATTGAAAGACAGGCCTTCACTCAAACCTCCAAAATGGGCCAGATTACTCAAGTTGAACATGGACTCCTGTGTAATCCTTTGATCCAGCTCTTTCTTCAGGCTATGTTTCTGTTCTCTCTCCTGGGCTAAAGAGGTCAATGCTTCCTCCAACTTCTTCTCTACAATGGACTTGAGACCTGCCAGCTCATCCAGCTGCACATTCAGGTCCTCCAGTTCTCCCTGGAGACGGTGGGTCTCGTGCTTGGAGGATTCAAACTCCACCTGGTTCTGCTTGAGCTGAGATACCTGTGGGCACAACAACAGTTTATTCTCTTGGTATCTGGATCACACAGGCAGCACCCATCACTGGTGATTGCTGAACTAGGAATGAGTCTTCTATCAGACATGTGAATAACAATCCTTCACTTTTAATGTTCAGATCACAACAGAACTAGCACTGTAGCTGAAGCTCAACCAAACTTGGCCATTGGCTCTTAGTATCTGGACTGAAACAACTGCGATGCTGCTAAACATTATTGAACTGCAAAGCAGAAAAAAAGTCTTCCCCAGATAACAAGCTTTGACTTCCATTTCTGCTGTAATGGTTTCCCCTTTATTCAACCTTTCCCTATAAGTCAGTAAAATAAACACAACCCAGAAAACAACTGTCACTTGATAGTAAACAATGTTCAAAGCTCCTAACATGCTTCACTCAGAACCATCAGAATGCCCCCCCCCCCCCCCCCCAGGACAAAGTCTTGACTACAAACCTGCTTTTGTAATGAGATATTTTCCTCCTCCAGTTCAGCATAATCTGTCAGGTTTCTGTTTTCTCGCACTTTGTACTCACGCAGGTCATGACGAAGTTGCTGGCGCTGAGATTCCAAACTTTCAGCCTGCAAAAAGAAAACACAACAGTAAATGCCTTTTCATGTTTGTTCAAACCATGAATAAACATATTTTGCATGTGACCATCAATTTTTTTTCTCTGTCTGATGGTCTCTCTGAATAAATTGCTTTTCAGTTAGTACCAACAGAAAAGACAAAATGATTTAAGGAAAAAAAACAAAAAAACAACAACAACGATAGACTTGTAAACTACTCACTCCAATTTAAAACTAACAGTCCCAAGTTTCCCCAGATGATAATTATAACTATTCTGCTCAGACTTGCTGAGTAACCAAGTCACCATTATGGTGCAGAGTAGCAAACAAGTGGACAACATTCCCAGTCAGATTTTCCCAATCACATTCCCTCTTATCTACAGGTAATAAAACCATTATAACTGTGCCCAAGTTAGCAGTATAATTTATGGTGATGTCAGACACCCCTGAACAAGCTTCAGTGTCAACAAATGTTATGCATTGCCAGATCTCTCATAAATGTGAAATGTGATTGTTCTTAGGATCAGTATAGCAAGTACTCTGACTGGCCTAGTGGAGGGAAGACACATATAAAATTACATCAATGAAGCTTTAAAAGAGCACAATCTGCAGGTAAAAAAAAGGAAATATCAAATAATGATTAATGGCATTAATGTTAGGAGGACCAAACCCATTCAAAGAACAAATACAAGGTTAAGTTGACAATGTAGTAACTTATTTTGCTTCTATTCTATTTTTCTAATGAAAAATATTATATCCCTGGCCCCAAACACCAACCTACCCAATGGAAATTGTAAGTTCTTGCCTTGTGCAAATGAGGATAACATGTTTGGTGTTTCATCACAACAAATAAGTATTTTATGTTCAAGATAATTTAAGAGATATATATATATATATACACATGTACAACTGATGTGGAGGAAACTACCTGCCATGGTTATGGCTTCCCAATCATATCAATTTTCTTCTCACCTGTTGGTTCAGAGATGCTATCTCTGTGACCAATCGTTCATTCTCTCCCGAAACACGAACCAGGTTGGTGCGGGTGACCTTGAGGTCCTGCTCCAGGTCAGAAATGGAGGACTGGTAGTTCTCCTCTCTCTGGGCTGTCTCTTCCAGGAACTTCTCCTCTTGATGTACTCCACTCTCATGGTGCTTTTTAAATGTACTCTGATGTTTGTTCAATGCCTGGGAATGATCAATCAAATAGAAGATGATTCTGGCATTAGGTGAGACTTTATCAGCCACAGATTATAAATTATGCACAAGGATTGAGCAGTGCATCAAATGAATAAAAAAGACCAAACCTGCTGGTCTTCTACATTTTTTCTTCCCCCTGAATTCCTTTCATTAATTTAAAAATCAAGTTCTCTGCCAGTTCTTGATCATGTAAATGCCTGTATCTGTGAATCAATGGCATAAAACCATCTTGGTCATACTCAATGCTACATTCACTGTGTTGGAAACATACTCTAGGCAACTCTCAAAAACTCTAGAAACCCAAGATCTCATGATTAAAAGAAAACTACCGGTTGTGCGATGGCATTTGTTCTGTGAGTCTTTGCTGGTTACATATAGAGTTATTTTCAATATTTATGTCTCGCCTCAGTTTTGTTAACGGTCCATTCTTTTTATTTTGTCACCTTGAATTTCCGTCCTTCCCTGTCAGGGGGGGGGGGGGGGCTATACCGAGGCCGATATTCAAGGGGGGAAATAAGATGAATGAAAAAAAAAAAACCAGGATGTAATTTTTTTTTTTTCCTGGTCTAATTTGCACAATTTGTCTGTCTATCACACTTCTGAGAAACCGCTTGCACTTAAAATGAAAAAAATTGGACAACCAAGCACAAGAGTTCAAACATAAATAAAGGGAAAGTTTCCACTGTTCTATGTCATGTCAGTCATTCCCCTTTGTCTGCTGACCTTTCTCATGTCAGAGTTATTGTTGTTGTTTTTTTTGTATCTGAATGTGGCAACAAAGTTGTTTCCTGCCATTCAAATATTCAGCATTCACCCTATATAATGAGATCCAATAGAAGTGGTGGGACAGGATATAACTACAGCCCATCTAACCACAAAACACCAACAGAGACATGGACACTGGATTAATACTGTTTGGCTGGATTAATACTGTTTGGCTGGATCAACTTTTAACTCCTTCACTGCTAGGTTTTTCTCCACTGTATATGAAACAGTGAACTATCACAACCCATTTTAGGACAAACCCGTAGGTCTACAGGACTACACAGAGCAGTGAAGGGGTTAAAGAAAATGGTTCAGTAAGGACAAAAGACAGTTTTGATGCAAATGATCTTGCAGCATGTGGCAGTACTGAGACAATCTGAAGTGCAGGTAATTTGCTTCATCACTGGCATACCTACTGTATGATTCAACAATGCCTCTTGATCAATTCATATTCTACATATCACAGTGAGTGAGTAAAGCAATGACCTCAGTCTCTCTTCCTCACTGTTTTCTTCTTGCACACCCAATCACATCAACCGTCACTTCCATGTTTCCACTGGCTTTTGATTGGGATACTATTGTCATTAACTTGAGCAGACATTAACAATTGATCTGAAGTGGCTACAATTGGGTTAACACTAATTGTTATTCGTCTATTCAATGATTGTTTTTTTCTTAATGGCTTAATTAAAACACATGTTTGGCTATTTGTTGTATGGGCACATTTTGAATGGTGGATGATAAGACAGTCCGATTGACACCACAATTTAACTGGTCCTGAAGCCTGAAGTGAATCTATCATTTTTCTTTTCAAAACCCAATCTGTGTACAATTTTAACAAAATGAAAACACCCATTCCAACACTAAGAGCCCCAACTGTGTGATTCATCATGACGTCATATCTGCCACATCTGAAAGGAGTGTCTCTGTTTTCCTAGAACACAGTTCAAAGTTTCAAGGCAATCAGCAGCCTATGGGTCTGTCTTATAGCTAAGATTTATCCTCTGTGTGCAAGCTGCAAGTTCAGTAATACCAGGAAGAATGTTGGTCAGTCTGTGCAGATTATCATTAAATTGTGAACATAAGGATATCCCGCTATAATCCCTAGTAGAAATAGTTGAACAGTCCATGGGACATTTGAAGTTTGAAAGGCAGATTCATTCTCTGTAAGTTGCATGCCATTAAATGATCAGATAATATCTAAGTCAACCCTGTACCTCCCTTCTCGTACCCCTAGGCCACTGATGTGTTCTAAACTGACTGGCAATTCCTGCAATGGCAAATGTCATGTCCATAAATAGACCAATCAATAAGTCTACACAAAGCAGGTACAATAGGTCAAAACACAATGTTTTTCAGCTTTTAGAGATTAGTACACTGTCCCTGTACTTGAAACTGTGCATGTTTGCTGTACAACTTACACTCACAAGTGTCTGCGCTATGAATTGCAGTAAATTTTGGCCCACAACAGGGTGAAGGAAAAGCCAATTTAAAGCTAATGTCAAAAGGTCAACTAAACAACCAAAAATATCTGCAGATATTCATGCAATGATATTCAACAATCTAGATCTGCCTTCACCCCTGCATAAAGTGTAAAAAGGGATTCAGTTTTTCCCCCAATCTTCATCAACTTTTTTAATGCTTCAGAAATAAGGTTTTCATGAATATTTCAGAAGAGAGAAACAAACATGTTTTTCCCCTTCAGTGTCCAGCTGCTCTCAGTCTCTCTCCCAAAAGCTTTTCTTACTCATTTGCTTCATAACTTTTTTACAATGACCCACCAGTATGTTTCTCTACAATGTCATCCAAAGATGGCTGTTAGTAATTTCAAGGTGAATGTAATTAGGAGAGAAAAAACAGCAACAACTGTGATTTCTAATGAAAAGCCTTTAAATCAGCCGACTTTTTTAGTGTGTCGCATACCTGCACGAGGAGTAAGAGAAACAGACTTATAATGATGTTGAAATGAAAAGCTTTGTCTTCAACCATTTCACTTGACAAAGCCATTTCTTTTGTCCTACGAACAATAACTGCAGTCATCCATGCATTACTGATATAAAAAGCGATGACTCAATTTCTGATTTCTTAAAGAGTTGAAACATTACACGTGCCGACAGATACTTGAAAAGACAAAGGACAAGCTCTATTTCGCTCACTCCTTACAACTTTACACTAAACAATCACAAACAGTAGAATGTCAGGGCAGCTTAAAAAGTCTTCACCGGACTGGGACAGAACCAAGACAAAGCTTTAAGGCATGTACTTAATCCCTCTCTAGATAGTCATCACGCATGAGAACACAATCCTTTTATCCTAGGAATCCTTCCAAAGTCCTTTGGTAAACAATGCTCTGACTTGTGATGCAAACTGAACGAGCTGAAAATGACGGCAATTGGGGACTCCACCAGTGTAGCAACTATAACACAGAGTTCACAGTAATCACAGGCTGGCTAGGCCAATGGGTAGAAAAACTAACCTAATTTCTTTTTAACTCAAAATATTATATATATATGCCAATTCAGATTTATAAACATACAGAGTGGTAGAAAATCCAAACTACTGTTAGAGCCTGTTACACACCTTTAGGGTGAAAACTTAAATCAAATCGATATCAGGTTGAAAAATGACATGCCCGCTGGTAATGACATGCACTTAATCATGTTCAGTGCTCACCAAAAAAGAGAAAGGAACCCACATAAATGCAAAACTATTCACATTTTAAAGGGTGTGCCACATCATCTTTTACAGGCTGTCCTTAATACATTAAACCATCTTCTTTTGGTACTATGTTTAAAAAAAAAGACATTCAAATTCAGAAGTTCAGGTTATCACATCATGAGCACTTTTGATTCCCTCTCTACATACAATGATTTAATTTTCATCAAAAGCAGGGAACATTACATACAATGCAGAGAGGCCTGAACCAGTGGGTTCAAATGCTCTAAGAAGATAAATAAGACAGGCTGAACAATCTGACATTGCCTGGCCAGGTGTGGAGTGCTTTTAAACAAAAGAGTTTGTGTTTCACTGCCTGAGAGACTTCTGCCAGTCTGTCAACATTTGCGTGGGTGCTCTAGTTTTCTTGCATGAAGCATATTTACACAATTAAGTTTACTTGTTTTCAAGGAATGCCCACTGCAGCACCTCAAATTTCTGTAACTCACAAAACGTGTGTTAGGTACAACAAACAGTTCTGATCTCAAGTAAGCATTTTTCCAATACCTTAACTCAAGGTAAAATGATAACCTGTTTCAAGATACTGAATGTTCAAATTTCAACACATGAGAAAAAACATAATATTATGTCTTCTTTGAGGGACCACACTTAACTCTTAAAATTGTTTCTGTCTTGCACCACTGAGACAACAACTTTGACATGAATACTGTTTTTTTTTCTTTTTTTGTCAATCCCCTGAACTTTGGGATCAATAACCTTTGGCACACCTTGGCCACATTTGGCAACAGTTTATATGTACTCAGGTCAACCACCTTTGATAAAAACTTTCTTTGAATAGATGCATTGAAACAAAACAACAAAAAAAAACTTTCAAATTATCTGACTAATCTTACTTTTTCCCCCAAGCTTAGGCAAATTTGATCCACTGAGTGGAGTTACCTGTAATACAAGTCAGCATAAAAAAATTTAACTAGTGGACATACAAATTACAATGTCAAATGTATGGTCTTATTCCCATTCTGCCTTTCATGAAGAAATCAAAGGCACACTATAGTGTAATCTACATTTATCCTTGTGCACACACACTGGTTGCCTAAGTAAACATGCCCCCCTTCCCTGGACCTTGCTGTCTGCATCTTTTTGCCTTCAGCATGATTACCCACAGCAAACAGAAAGGTTCATCTCTTCACCCACACAGTTTTTTCTACATCTTTTTTTCCTCTTATTTTTCTATCCCTCTTCTCCCCAAATTTAGGAAGGGGCTTTTTGATACCATTTTTAGATCATCCCACAGACTGATGTGTCATTAGCTGTACCTGTTTATCAGAAGCTACATATTTGCAGGACCTGTGAAAGCTACTGACACTGTGCTACTTATTGCAAGGAGGACTGAAATAAGATATATAATAGGTGACACACTGTGCTCAATGGCAAATGGTTACCACAGAATTAGATTTAGAGGCAGGCTATAAATGGCAAAAGCAATTAAAAGGAGAACAAAATAGTGCATGGCAAGAGCTGATTTACAGTAAAAAGGAATGACAGCTAATGGGATCACAACTGCATCTCATTTATAAGAGTAATCACAGAGGCTGTACAGGCACATTTAATTTATTCACACTTTTCTTTATTTCTTTACACCTGGATATTTTTGACTGGTACACGAAACTGGTCATTCAAGTGTGGTTACACAGTACAGCCTACCTCCACAGCAAATACAAAATGACAAAAATGTGCCACTCCTCCAGAAATAAAGCCTGATGATCAAGTTCATAAGCCCAAGTTTGTATAGACTAGGCCAAAGACAGCTTGTCATTCACAACTACCCACGGACACGCATCAGTAAACAAGTCAAGTCAAACCAGACTCTACACAACTTTACACCTTGCATGTAACAATGACTATGTACAGCCATGCAAGGAAATAAATTTACCACCTAACAAGAATGTACTTCTTTTCAGAGTGCCTCTATTCATTTGGCTCAAGTGACATAAAAATAAACTTTTACACACTTTAGAAATATGAAGAATTCAACCTGATGCCAATTTATTGAGACATGGTGATGGTCATATGCATACTGTACAAGATTTACTTTTATCAAATAAACTAACAGCACATATTTCACATGTTCAAGTATTGAGTTACCATTTGAATAGTACACGTCAATGGCTAGTGATAAATTTGAATTTGTCTCTTGATCTTAAACAATTCATTTACTCCAATATAAAGCCGGAAGATTCACTATCAGCAATTACAACGTAATTTTAGATTTTAAAACTGCGATTTTTATCAAATGCCTAATGCCTGACATCTTATCACACAATCTCATTTTTCATTTTTTATCAACTTCACATTTCGTATTATTATTACACTGTGAATGTTGGAAGTTTGACTTGGCATCAACAAAGCTTTTATTATCAATCATTTATTTTAACTTGATATCCCTCAATTTCCTTTAGACCACTTACTTCAGATCATATTTTAATTTAGTTGAAAATTCTGCAAATATTGCATGATCCTCCTATACTCATTTAATCTTCTGGACATCTGAGAGATCAATAACTAACAACAGTCTAACCTGTTAATCACTGTTACAATCCTTGTGTCATAGATTCCTTTTGTTTTTTATTATTACTGTATAGTGTGTCTCTATTTACAAGTGACATCTACTTCAGTAAGTGATTACCTCCAACAGGATTTATCACAATTTCTTTGTAACGAAATGGTGTTAAGTTCTCTCATAGAAAGACATTAATTGTGTGGATGATTTCTGGTTTACTGCCATTTCTGCCAATGACGGCGACACAATACTTTTGTTGATTATCACATGTAAATTAATCAAAGAGTAACTTTTGTAATTTATAAATCCTTGTTCTAGAATAGCATTTATAAATTATACACTCAGACCTGCCAACTAAATGACCACTTCTTCAATAAGGGACACCCATGCTGTATTTGAAAAGGCAAACTGAAACTGTCCATTACTGATGATTTCCACAGATTTGCATTAAAAAATTATCTTATGTCCTCCCAAAACCCAAAATATGTGACAGTCTCCTATAACACAAGGCAGTTGGCAAAAGGGGCTATAGTATAAAATGCAAAATGTTACAGTAAACTTACACTTTACAGGTCTACTTATGAAAGTTGATGGCATTTGTTTCAAATTTGGGCATTCTAATTTAATTATTTTGTACAACATGGTAACTATAGTCACACCAGCTTCTTCTAATGACTACTTGTACAAGTACTTGAAGGTTGAAGCAAAGATTTGCTAGTGTCAGTATACATGTATGTCTACAGCCAACAAAAAAACTACCTGGACAGTATCACTTAGAACAAAATTCCTATGGTATACCCTCTATTTGAAACAGTTCTTGAACACTAACAGTAACACCTGCTAAAATCTCGGCCTGTTTCCGTGGTTGTCCAATCATAATTTAATATGACATAGACTAACTAAGAGCTACCTTGATCCAGACATTTTTTAATTTTTATGATTTTTTTTTTTTCGAGTGGGCAAGGAAATTCTAAAACCAATGAAACTGATTTGTATTTTGACTCTAGACCTGCATGATAAATTTGTCCAGTAGGCCTGGATCTACATAGGAGACAGTGATGCAAGAAATGAACTTAGTAACTAGATCTAGGTAGTATAGATCTACTGATGCTACTACTAATCTAGATATCTAGATCTAGATCTAGGTCTAGATATAGACCCTAGGGGAGGAGTACCTTACTCGAGCACCACTTTTTGATAAAAAACCCTATATATTTTTTCGGTACTTATTAATTTTGTTAGTTTATCCAATTGTCATTGGAAAAAAAAGCAATGATTGATATGTAACGACGTGAGGGTCTAGTCAGTTTGTATCATCGAGGCCGTAGGCCGATGTTCGTCTGGGCAGTAGTCAGATTGACATATCATGGAAAGCCGCCGGGGTAGCTATATATACTGGCGCTCGAGTACGGAACTCCTTCCGACCCTAGATCTAGACTCCAGTTCAGGTCTAAGATTAGGAAGATCTGGTGCAACTTCTGGATCTCTCGTCTGGACAGAAGTCTAGAGACCATAAAGTTATGACAATATTTAGTAAGTCGGAGCACTGACTAAATACAAATCGGCCATACCTGTTTGGCGCAGTCGAGTTCAGCTCGTGTCGCCTCCAGCTGTGCTTCAAGATCTTCATACTGTTGCTGTAACTGCTGCTTCTCTTCTAAAACCACGAGTCCGTACTCGGCTGCTTGTAATTTTTCTTTGGTCGTTTCTTCCAATTCTTTCGTCAAGCGGTCGATTTCGGTATTCAGCTCACCAAGAGATGGCATGGTGTCAGTGTAGATGCTATTACTCCACTTGTTGATCTGTTAAAAAGTTAAATTATGATGCCACCGCCGCTGAATTCCTTGAGTTCCCATTTCCCCCTATGAATCAACACTATGCCGCCATGTTTTCTTCCGATTTATTATGCAGCAATGTCAATTGTCACGTGACCACACAAAGATCTTCCGGTTCATTCAGAGGGAAAATTTAAACACTCAAATCAGCTCCAGGTTGAGCAAGTTCGCTGGCTTCACAACAGCAGACTCGCCCAACAGTCATGTATAGCAAGCACTTTGAAAGACACATTTTGCTGAATGTTTCATTTAAATGAAAATAACACGTTGCTGGCTTTTTATCCTATATGCATTCCCCCGATTAATATTAGATGTTGGTGGACTGTTACTACGTATGTTTTGCCGTGCTGGAGAGCAAAGCATGCTGTTTAAATAATTATTTTCCTTGTTTTGTTGTGTATTTCACGGTTCTCGTTGTGGTTCTTTATACTAACATTAAATTCGTTTGTTTATGCCGGCATTTTGGTGGGTTCATTTTGAAATTAGAGTGCGGTGCAACGACATCATGAAAATAGATTTGCGATTTTTCACTTCTCGTTTCTATTTAACCCTTTATAGTGATGTTTCACAGTATAATAATATACATGTAGGAAAAATAAGTAAACAAACAAACACATGAAGTTGCGAGGTATACATAACTGCAGTGGAAATAACTTTACTGTTAGCTTATTCTGGCCAATAATACTATAAATAAGCACATGCTCACACACACACACCTGCATGTGTATGCAAAGAATTTTTTTTTCTTTGGAGGAGGGAGGACAAGAACAATCACAATTATATAGACTTTGCCATTTACAGGGAGTTGCATACCTAAGTATTCTATTTCTATGATTATTTGATCTCTGTTGTGGCATTGTTCAAACTGTCATTCCGTATGGTATACCCTCTATTTGAAACAGTTCTTGAAATGATCATAAATTAAATGCACTTTACGAAGGCGCAGTTTCAACCAACTACCACCATAGATATACACTACTGAACGCCAATTACTGAATGAGATGTTGTCCCCAAAGCAGTGCTAAGCACTCAACACGTAATTATGGTTTGTTACCTAGTGTTAATGTGTATTTTGAATAGTTAGACAAGGATTCCAGCTATTGTTTAAGTGTTCAGCAGTAATTTGCAAATTAATTAGAATACTTCAGTTTGATGGATTGCTTTTTGCTTTGCAAGTGGGAGTCCCAACCTTTCCGGCCTTTACTGACAGAACGTCAAGGGCACATAACCGTAAATCTGTAACCGACGTATCAACGGCAAAGAAACTTGGTCTGTGTAGGCTACTTGAAGAATCAAATACATGTATATGACCAGATTGTCAAACAAGTAGCATCACAGCATCAAAGTGTATCGGCATTCTGCGACATTCAGTTCAAAAGACATTCACGTCTACCGCTGAGAACAAGGTGGCCACCCAACAAAGTCATACAACATGGTTGTGCGACCTGCATAACAAAACAGGTACATGTACAGTACATGTATTTCTGTTTTCAGTGTCGGTGTGTTTCTATTGTCTGTATGGGACTTAGTGTGACAGACTTAGTGGGGACAATAGTCGTGCGTCATAATCTGAGAGATGAGCAGGCTGGCGTTGGCTGAGTGCAGAGTGGGATGAAGTCGGCAGGCCGGCAAGGCAGCTGGTTTTCTGAATGCGTAGATTTCATGCATAGATCCGAAGAAATCACCATGCCTGCGAACCCCTGAAAGGATTATTTTCTGACGTGGACCCACAGCTTATTCTGCCCTTTCTGAGAGAGGCTAAGATCTACAACTTGATTTAATAATTTTTATACCCATTTACAAAACTTTTCCCCACATCTATACAAAACAACTTTAAAAAAAAGTATTTTACCAATGTGTTAAATAAAAATTATATGAATGTATTTCTGTTAAACTTAACAGCTATGAATACAAATCATTTGATAAAGAAAGTGTACCCAAATAGATCGTGAAGGGGGCAAAGTGGCTGTTGTCGTGCCGACGAGCTGTAAAACCCAAACGTAAACCCACAGCGCGTCTTTGCCTTTCTGAGTCTAAACTGTACAACTTGATTTAAAACTTTTATACACATAATTTACAATACTCTTTTTAGATCTATACAGAGCAACTAGTGAGAATTTTACCAGTGTAATAAAATTTATGCGCAACGACATTGTATTTACTATTATTTAGTACGGTACTATTTGCTGATGGTGAGTCAAGAAACTTTGGGATCCAATACATACAATATACTTTGTTGGTACAGATATCGTGAAACCACATTTTTTATTGTTCAGACGAGGATTTTTGGGGGGGGGGGGGTGGACACCAGAAAAAGATAATGACCCGGGAGCTAGGTTTGTACACTGTAAGCACCGTACATATTAAGATACATGTAAACGCTCATTGAGAATTCCTTCTTCCGTGCAACAATTCCCGAGAATGAAAATGCCTCTCCTATCATTAAAAAGAAAACGGGGGGGGGGTGTGTGTTTGGGGGTTGGGTAGGCAATATTATAGCTTAATTTCTGCTTTTCGACTTCTTCGGTTACTGCTACACATGCGAACATGCAGGCCAGCCTGGCAAGCTCTGCTGGATACCTCACCGCCCCTCTGCTGAAATTTTCCACACAACTTCATTACGGTAGGGCAAGATCCTCAACACGTTTGTTTCAGGTTCAACGGTTCTGCCTTTAGAACGACAACACCACAGCCTTTACTTCGTGGGCGAGACGTTATTGTTTTGATTCCATCCAGTGATCTCATCACTTATGACAGTTCATGGCGGAGGTCATGGGTCAATGACATTGTGGAGGTCACGCTTCGTCAGATCGATGTGAATCAGAGATGTGATGTGATGTGAATGCGAACGTGAGAAACAAGGGAACTAATACCAGCAAAAGACTTATTTCAAATATTTTCACAGTTACCCGCCGTAGATGGTTTCTCTACAATTTTATCAATTGCCTGGCGACCGTTGGTTGGCACCTCTTGTCTGGCACCCCTTGCCTGGTAGGGCCTACCTCTTGCCTGTGATTTGACACATTTATCCATGTCACTTGTCAGGCTCGCAAGTTTCATGCATAAACTAGACTTTTATGGGATGATAATAATACTTGAGATGATTTATTGGTGAACTCTGCATTTCAATAAAATCTTGGAAAAGATTTTACCCTAATGATTCTGATATCTAGATGAGAGTGATGGTGTATAGCATAGGGAGATGAAAAACCAAAATACAGATCAGATGGTGAGTCCAGCAATGGCTCATAACATAAATCATGTTTATTATGGGAAAGCTTTGAGTGCTGACGGCAATGAGGACCACAGTATCGGAACAGAGATGAGGTTAACACTACAGAAGAAATTGCAAAATGACAAAAATAGCCATTTTAATATATTTAGACATCAAAAACAAAGCAAAGTAGGCCAACACATGTAGAAAACACCCACATAAACCAAGCATTAAGAAAAACTACACGTAACTTGCTGAAAGTGGACTGTGAATGACAGAAAGAGAATGGAATGAGCTGAACTGGATATGAAGAAGGCAGAAAAAATGAACAATATAAAGACACAGACAAATCTTCATTCATTCAAAAAAATGTTATGCTGTATTTTGAATCCTAACTTTGAAACAAACACAGAGTAAATGCCGCCTGCTGTCACATACATACATGACGATATGTGGATATATGCGTGCAATCATAAGATGGCCAGATTTATTTTTAGTTACTGTTGCCTGCTGCAGGACAATGATCCCAACCTCATGGTGTACACTTGGCCAGCTTGAACATTTTAGGCAAAACCAGTATTCTGTACATGTATTTATAATAATCACTATGTCTTTATAGTTAGTGTTGCGAATTCTGAACAACGCACATTAGCAATATACTGAAGAAGACTTGAAGTAACAGAAATTAAACAGTTTATTGACATTTAAACGACTGATTCGAGAGGAAACTTCTTTTCTGTTACTTCAAGTCTTCTTCAGTATATTGCTAATGTGCGTTGTTCAGAATTCGCAACATGGTGCCGAAACCCGGGAAGTTTCGTTGAGAACATTCCAGTTCCATCAGATCGTGTAAGCCAAGCCATGTCCCAGTAGCAGTCGATGAAGATTGCTTCAAACAGTTAAGTAAACGATGTCGGTCTTTTCATTATCATACTCATCATTGACATTTGTAGTCTAGCCTACAGACTACTAAGAAGTTGAATCGGTTTCATTTTCAAGTCTCCAAACCTAGATCTGGATTCGAGTAGGTCTGGTTTCATTCATCATTCATCAGTAACCTGATCTTCGGGCAGACACCTGTTTAGTTTAGTTACATCTTCCTAGACATTATCACGTCATGGCAGAAAACCTAACGCTCGAACAAGCTCAACGTTTGCGCACGTCAGCCAAAAGTTGGCTTACCAGAGAGTCAAATATTCTCCAGGCCTTGCTTGATGCAGCAGAGAGAGATCTTCCACAAGTAAGATTCCACGTAACCCAGTTTCAAGCAAGGCTTGACAAGTTCGACGTTTCTCAATCTAGCGTCGAAGCAGTCATCAACCTTGACGATCTGGAGGGTGACATTGCAACATCAGCAGAATACAGAGACGCTGCATGCACAGTCTACCTCAAGGCCCAAGAGGTAATCTCCGCAAGTGTCAGACCACCAAGTGAAATTGATTTGGTGTCGGATCGTGCCTCAATAGCGTCGGCAGATGCCCACCAACCATCACAAGCCACAGCGAAATTACCTAAACTTGAGCTTCCCAAGTTCAGTGGGGAAGTGACAGAATGGACATCGTTTTGGGACCGATTTGCTGCAGTGGTCCATATTTCAACTGGTCTGGCTCAAATCACAAAATTTACGTACCTGCAGTCCCTACTCAAGGGCGAGGCAGCAGCAGCCATCAAGGGTCTGCAGACCACAGCCGAAAACTACGACACTGCCGTTGGCATCCTACACAAACGTTTTGGCAGAAAAGAAAGAATTATCTTCGGCCACATCAGCCAACTTCTGGCCACAAGTCAACCTCGGAAGGGAGGCAACAGCCTGTGGGCC
The DNA here is from genome assembly GCA_963931925.1 of Onchidella celtica. Taxonomy (NCBI): domain Eukaryota; kingdom Metazoa; phylum Mollusca; class Gastropoda; order Systellommatophora; family Onchidiidae; genus Onchidella; species Onchidella celtica. The sequence goes on from OZ007572.1 coordinate 1,345,246, forward strand.
TTGCATGATGAGCTGCAGGCCCATGTGAGGAGCTTGGAAAACCTTGGTATCTCACAAAACACATACGGGGTAATTCTCACTCCACTCATCTTGCACCGTTTTCCAGCAGACATCCGTCCAGAGTGGGCGAGGGTGGGAGAGGGGAAGGAAGGAGACCTTGCCTTCCTCATGAGCTTTATTAACGACGAGATAAGGAGGCTAGAAAGGGCACACAATTTCGTTCCCTCCACCAACTCAACAACGGAGTCGTCCTCAGAAGGGGCAAGAAGACGACAAACAGGGGCTGCGCTGTCCATCAACACGGGTACAGGTGGACCTCCCAGTGCCTCGAACTCTACTAATGCTCATGAGAAAACGTAAGATGTGTGTTTTGCAACGAAAACCATTTCTCCTCAGATTGTGCTCAGCTGCATAACTTGGATGTACAACAAAGGAAGAGCAAACTAAGAAACCTAAAACGTTGTTTTATTTGTTTAAGTGGTAATCACATCGCCAGAGACTGCAAGAGACAGTGCGGTTTGTGTAGAGGAAAACACCACAGACTCCTCTGCAAGCGTTTTATTCACTCGGATCATGGTATAGATACAACAGTGAAAAGTATTTATCCTAGTCAGGATGTTAAAGTTCCCTTAGGGAAAGTTGGATCTGCCGGGGCTTTTGTCGGTGCGGATGGGCACGTGGTTGGCATCAATTACACACATTCACAAACCTTGGGTGCCAATTTGCCTTTGGGAGATTTCTTCTGATATGCAACAGTTAATGCAACATTTGCTACATTGCTGTTGGGGACAAAAAAAATTATAGTGATAAATATTTGCATGTATGCATTTAAATAACATTGTTTACTGAAAGTAAAATTACTCCTCTCCGTGAAACCCAATAACCACCAAATGTGCAAAACCACCTGTACTTTATTATTCATCAGCACAAAGATTTGCTCCCAGAAAATTTCCTGTTTCATTCATCAGCAAACATCTGTACGGGTATCAAATCACAAATTTCAGTCTCAAACTCAGGAAGGAATGACAAAACACCGCACTTTTCTGGTTTTACAGGAAATATTTTCTATTTTATAAAAAAAACTGGAAAAGGCACTTTAACAATTTAGTTCACTAACTTTGAGTTCCCACCACCCAAAACACTGGTGGCATACGAGTGAAAACAAGAAAATTGATAACTTTTTGTTTTTCGATCGCGCTATTCCTTATGTCAAGTTACATTTCACTATAAAGGGGCATACATGTATTATGTTAATGCGTAAAACTAAAAGAAAAAAAGGCTATACATATTATGTACGTACTAATCTCAAAAGTCAACATCCAACATAACAGAGACAGAAGAATGAAAGCCTTGAGAAGATTAAATGCACAGCTAAAAAAAGGTGAAGCAGATATTCAAGGCTCAGAAGATTTTCCCCAGTCAAAAAATGTACAACTTTCTAATGTGACCTACATCATGCATCATCATGGCACCTCATACAAAAGACAGTTACACATTTGGGGGGTAAGTTTTTTGCACATTAAGTGAAGGCACTTCTCTGCATATCAATGGTGTTGTGCTCTAACCGTGTAGGTGGAAAAAATTGACCAACTCATTTTTTTAGCTAAAAATAGTCACCACGCCTTTCCGGGGGTTCCCTATTCAAATGGGAAGTCTACATGCACTATAAATAGCAAAACTGCGCTTCGAAGCCTTCAATAGTTACAATTCTAACCATGTATGTGGCTGTTCTAATCGTGTAACTGATTTCTGTGGTGGAATTTTGTCGTGCTCTAGTCATGCATATCTCTAACTGCATAAGTGCCCGACAATACTTTGTGTGATAACCTCATAACAGGATTAACCGGCTTAAAGACCTGCATTTTAAAAAAAAAATATTTATTACGACAGAAAGACACGTTTTGCTAGATCAATACGACCCAAAAGATCTAGTCCTGTATAAAAAAAACTCGCAAAAAGATGTTTTTTTCGCCTCCTGGAAAACAATCCCAAAACCAGTTACACGGTTAGAGTACAACACCATCGATACAGTCATCAGTGTGAATGATTGGGAAATTAACAGAAAAACGCCATTATGATTAAGAACAGTTACATCAAAGTGCTTGCTCTCCTTACTGTGAGTGCAGAGTTTACAAATAATGTTAATACCGTACTGAATACATGATTTATGCACCAGAATGACTTTGCATATTTTTACAATCTTATTCTAACAAAAAATAGTGTCAGCAGCATTTCAGGGTGGCGCTATTTTTATCATTTTTCTGCTCAAGACAAGTTTCATATAATTATACAATAAATTTTCTGAAGTGTCAACTAAAATCTCACCTACTGGCTATTGTAGTAATTGTACATGGAATGTCTCCACCTACTGTGTTGATTCAAGTTCCAGGCAAGTTTTTAAACAGTTGTGAAAATGTAAAATGCAATGACTTTTTTTTTTTGGTGCTACCTTTGATAAGGCCACTGCAGGAGAAGCTATTACTTGACATGCGTTCATTTTGGTGCGTAATGCACTGGTGCGTAATGCACGCATAGGTTCTGAAGCCAGATAGTAGATTATTAGAGAGAGAGAGAGAGAGAGAGAGAGAGAGAGAGAAAAGGGTGGGAGCACAGGTTCATTCCAGCCAGTCCAGGGCACCTCATCTACATGATCTAGTCATACAAACATAAGTAAAATGTACATGGTGTCCTCAGGAATGTTAGCTTGCAAACTGCTCACGTCAACAATTACTATACATGTACATGGATCACCATCATAAATTCAGCACTCCAAATTACCAGGAATATTCTACTAATGTCAGTACAAACACAGGAAATAAAGAGAAAAGAAAACATTTCATGAAATGGTCAAATTTCATTGGATGACAAATGGAAAGGCAATTTACTTCAGCTGACCATTCACTATGTGACAAATGTTTCCCTTCAATCTGTGATACACAACCTCTGACATAACAAATGATGTGAAAGCTTACTGAATTCTTTTTTTGTTAGGGCAGTTGTAGAAATTTGAATGATAAAGCATGTGAGAATGGTCACCCAAAGGTCATCCAAAGTTGGAGATGAAAAATCCTGGTTACAACAAGCTGGAGATCGAGGGAAATGTCTATTGCATCTTAACCCCTTTGTGGCCAAGGTGTTTTTCAAGACTGACCAGCTGGTTTTGGTCAAGTCAGGACGAAATGTTTTCACAGATTTCTTTGGTGGCATTACAATTTTATAGATATTAACAAATGTTGAAGAAATACTCAAGTGTTTGTGCATGTATAAATTATCATTGTAAAGGAAAATGGACAAGTAATAAATTGAGTTGATTTTGAACACGGTAGCTTGATGAAGGTTTCCATCTTGCTTGCACCAGTGACAAAAAAAAAAAAGACTATGAGCAACTGTGCTGTAAACAAATGGTAAATTAACTTTTCATAAACTTCCTAACTGAAGAATTAGGCTATATATCTATTTATTTATTTCTGGTAATGTAAACCTTCAACAAGCTGGTTCCCGCTACTTTAGTACATGTATACAAAGCCACATTCTATGTTTAATTTAACTAATTTTTTTCTGTACGGCCAGAGCTTTGGCACTGAACTAATAATGTACCACACATGTCAGTCATCACAAGGGGTTAAGTAACCTGCATGGCATTAAACAGACCTGATGTCATGCAGCTTTCTTATGGTAAAACATTCAAGTAGAAACAGGGTCCAATCCTCACAGTGCCTTAAAAACTTATACTAATCTGTAATCATCAGTTCTGGCTTGACCACAGGGAACAAGGACACAGCCAAAGGGATTGGACGAGCACAATGTCCTTCCACTGCACATTTTCTTCATGGCCTAATCTGCTTGTAACTTTTGTCACGTTTTGGTTTGAATGTCTGAAGTTTGGCATATTCCTGCAACAATCTCCGCCAGTAACACGTGACATCCTCCATTCGTAAATGATCCATGATGAACTTACGGCCCCTGAAACACATAAACATTGAAGTGCATCACTTGAAGTACGGTATAAGAATAATGAAAACAAATTCCCAAAATTTGAAAGGCCAAAGTGGAAAGTGTTTGACTATAATTTACTACCTGAGGTCCCCGGCCCTGCCCGGGATAAATCGGTTTGATTATTGGTTTCAGTTCTGGGTGGTTATTACAGACCTGCCTCTTCTGGCCTGTTCCTATTTGTTTATTTTATTTTTGTTTGTTTGTTTTCAAATAAGTCTTACTGCTCTGCCTTTGTGAGTTGACACCCTGCGCATCCCGTTCAACAGTATGATTTGCGCACGGGTTAGTGTGTTTGATAGTGAACACATCGCAGGAAGTGATAACGAAACCTTAAAATGGCGAACCATGACTCGAAATAGGTCTAAATGATGGCGAAACAATAAATTTCCAATAAAAAAAACTACATCGATTTGAGACTTCTATTAAAAACTGTGCAGCCTTACATCCATTCTGATGCACCATATAAAATTTGAAGTCTGAGTGTTGAGTGATTCAGAAGCCTTTTGCAATGAAAAATCTCAAGTCCACAAATATATATAGTATAGATACAGGTCAATTAATTCATTTATCATTTTTTACCCTTTTCGTGTCAGACAGTGATGTCATAATATCAAAGCCATATATCCTGCTCTCAGAATGTTTTCTCATATTGAATGACAGGCAGAAACAAGATGATTATAAAATAAGGATCAATTTACCAGTTTGTTGATTTCAACCTTAACAGCACAGAAAATCTATGAGGTTGTGCTAGACATGGACCAAAATCAAAATAAAAATGTTGTATGTTACACAGCCCCACATAAGAAACAATACAAGTTCAAGTTTAGTTTATTGTAATTGTAGGCCTGACGGCCGATTCAAAGTACACAGAAGAATCATGCAAACAATCTTTGAAAATATTCTTTAAAAAAACAAACAGACAAAATGCATGGTCACTCACTCTCTCGGCTCTCTGCAACAATTTATACACTTACTATAGTATACAATAAAATACAACTTGTAATTGCCAGCAACAGTCATCATTTTTCAATTCCCCCTCCCCCCAACCGATCTTTTCCCACAAATTTTACAATGAATCAGACACAAAAATGTTTTCAACATACTATTTTTTATTGTTTGCCAGAGAAAGTTTTTTGCATACTGAGGCGTGAGAGCTTGTGCTCTTGTTTTTCCTTTTCATGTCTGATGAGTTGTCATGTCTACTTTATTCAGGCCTGTAAGTGGCTGGTGACAAAATAGTCTGAAATTTTTTTGGTACCGTAGCAGCGCAGCAAGAATAGTCAATAGTATTTGTACATTTTCACCGCTTTACCTTTCCGAGATTCGCCTGTTTATTATCAAGCACCGCATATCAAAACATGGCCATCGTGGTCAATAGCATTTGTACATTTTCGCTGCCTTACCTTTGCGACGTTCGCCGGTTTATTAAGTACTGCATCGGAAAAACAACGTTGTCTAAGATCGGGTCGGAATTTCTTTTTTTGTCAGAATTTTTTGCTCAAACCAAAATTGTCGGAAATCCGAGGCGACTTTTTTTTGGTCATGATAAAATAGTCGGAAATCCGAGTATAGTCGGAAATTTTACAGGCATGTGTTTTGTTTCTTACATAATGCTTTGTGGCCTGCAATCTTTCTGTTGTTTTTTTTTTTGCCATAATAGTCTCAAGCTCTTTTTGCACCTGAAATTTAGGTTGTTGTGTTTCACACAACGCAGCCCTTATGGTAAATATATTATGTTTATAATACAATTTGTTTAATTTTAATTGGACTTGTTGCACGTTTTTTTTTTGCCAGAGCTAAGATGGGATTTTCTCACCTCTCAGCTATAGATTCCATAATTCCTTGATTTTGTCTAGCAAAAATAATCAGATCTCTGCAAAAAGATGAAAACTAAAAGTTAGTGAAAGTATAACAAAGATATGAATGAAGAGACACACCACATTGCAACTCTGCAGTTACTATCAATGAGTGTGAGCTATCTAGTGTTTGAACATGAGAATAAGTAGGTAGATGATGTTGTGCTCTTACACAATCGACAGGTCAAGTCCAATTTCTAGTAGAACTATGAATGTGTACACTTTTTAATGAAGACCTAACCATTCCATGATAAATGTACACGTTTCAAATGAGACAAAATGGGCCATACAAAAAGTGTTGCTAACCTAAGTGGGCTGCTAGCCCTCCGACCCTAACACTACGGCTGTCAGCCTATCAGTACTAGGCTCAGCTCAAGGCTTTTTGTATGGTCCAATACCTTAAACGTATGAACACAAATGCGCAAAAGTTACTTGCAGTGACCATTCCTATTAAGTAAAAATGACTCAACCACTCTATAATTTATAAAAACCTGGCCACAGGTCACACTCACCTAACATCAGCCAAATCCTGTCGTACAGGAACATAATGCACCCAGGGTTTCATGGCTGGATAGAAAAACTCTAACCACTCGTGACCCACATGGAAGACAGTGGAGTTACACAGGAATAAATGCTTGAAGCGGAAACTTGCAGCCACTCCTCGAAAGTTGAACAGGTACCTGGTGTGGGAATGTAAGAAAAATATATGTTTTGAGTTTGAATTTTACTGTGTGTCAGCTTGATAACAAGTACACATCACCCTGCATGGTTCATTGATATGAAGTTTTTTAAACTATGGTGTAATGTAGTGCAGCATAGCTTACAGTGGGCCTTACCCGGGGTTATTGGTGTGCTTCAACCTGATGTCACAAAACCTGGGCTCCTACCAAATTTTGAAGTTTATTTTGTTCTTATTTGGAAGTTCTAAGGTTATTGTGTCTTCTACCAAGAGTATAAATTCATTTTTTTGCATTACACTCAATCATTACCAGCGTGCATGCTCAGCTAGTGTGTCAAAAAACCCCATCTTTACCACTGTGTATGCTCAGTCGTCTCATCTAATATTTTGGTGACAAGTGAAATAAACTGCTTTTCCATGGTAAATTTCAGTAAACTGATACCATATAAGGTAACATATGCACTCATACAAACTGCTGTCTACTGTGTACTGGCATGAATGTCTCAGGTTCTGAGGTGATTGACAGAAGAAAGAATAGAATTTAAATTTAAACAAAAATGTCACATTTCCCCAGTTGGACAACTGATAAGGCAGAAACTTATACAAGACCAGGGGTAACGTGCTGCCTTCTCCATACCATTATCAAACAGCTGTTTAACAGAAACAGTTCTGTTGCCATGGAAACCAAGTCAATGACAGGGGTCAATCCTTTTACAATGAGTCTGACAATTGAAAGCCAGGGATGCTGTTACCTTCAGGTACCTATTGACCACATCGCTGGCAGCATTGTCATGATTCGGATATTGTTAAAACTCACGCAGAGAGTGAGTTGTTGTTGTTTACCAGGGCCATGAGAAATTGGCTGGTGGCCTTGAACGGTCCTCGCCAAATTATAGTTGGTGAGTAAATAAATGTAAAGTTAAACTGCTAGAGTCACGCTTGTCGGCTTTAATGTTCGTGATTAATAAGTAATGGAGTAGGGGTGAAACAAGGTGGGGACAGTTGACTTTGTTAAGTATGACTAGACAAGTTTTTGCACGTTAACTGGCTGGTAGAATAGTGCAGACGTATTACTACAATTAAAATGGTGGGAGGTTTCGACCTATGAGATAGCTGAACTAATTGGGCCAGCGGACTAGCACGCTGGGTAGTTGGATAGTATATAACATCGTGTAACGTTCAGATTTGGGGATACAGTCGAGCAGAAGCATCGTGTCGTGAAGTATCTCCGGTCGACCAGTACCTGAACTGTGTGCTTTGAAGACAAGAAGTCCTTGCTAACGGACTGACTGAGCTCTAGAAAGAAAGGTCTGAGTGGGCTGACCTTTGAAAGCCCACGCTGCGCTATATTGATGTTCGCGCCTCCCAGTAGGCGTGAGCAATGGTAATATATCTTAATTATTCAAGTATAATAGAGATCGGAGATAGAGAGAGAACTACAGCCTCATAGGAAGACTAAGGAAACCCCAGCTGGCACTCGACCACGAGTGTCCTGTATGATAGATCTATTGCCATAGTATGATTGGAATAATATAGCACATTGTTGATGAATTGAATAGTGATTGTGCATAAAATATAGTCTTTTGGCAACTGCTTAAATTACCTACAAGCCGAAGAGTGCTTCTGTAGGCTTTGAACGTACTGGGCTCTCCTAACATTTAAGCCCATATGATTTTTGGAGAGTTTGCCTGGCGACTGGCCAGTGGCGACTCAACTGTCACTTTAAATTGATATCTAGTTTCGTATAATATACCTATTTACTATTGATTGCAGTACCTCCATAGTTACATGAATATCATTGGTTAAGTTATTAATTAGAGTTTTTGGTTTGAATATATACCTCTATTGTCTTTTGTTTTGTTATTAATATTTATGTAAACTATGGCCTGACCGGCCTGACATATATACGCTCTAGTTATTTAGTACTTTTCTTGTGTGGTTGTGTCCGAGTGTGAGTTAGCTGCCTCTCGTGCAGTCGTAACATCCCCAAGACCCTAACTCTGCTCGTGACAAGCATAACATCTATTCTGTCATTGAACAACTTCATATCATTTTCTCAAGTATACAAAATGTCCATGTCTACAATTTCTATGTCATCCCAAGTGCTAAATTATGACTCTACTAGCCTCACTCATCACTCAGAGGTTTTTGCTAAATAACACAAGATCTAGAGGGCAAACTGAGTGCAGGTTCTCAGACTTCTTGGCTGGATGGAAAATGAAAAAGCTGAAATAAATTAGAAAAATTGACCTAGAAACCCATGACGTCATCATTTCCAGTGATAATTAGATAATTTCAGTTGGACTCATAACAATGTCCCCGTCATGCAAGAATACTAACGTATGTCATATTTTCCAAAAATTGAACATTTGATATGTTATAATTTTGCACCTCTCCACTCTAACTAGCTTAGTTACAAGATGACAGCTGCTTCCTAGTTTCAGGAATCAGTCTGTAATAAATAATTCTTCTATATAATACACTCAACAGGAATAAAATAGTTTTTGTCTACTCCTTACAAAAGAACAGGTTAGTGGTTTTGACATGTAAGTCTGACAATTTCCCTGCTTGGGGAGGAAATGTCCCACATGTAATTTCAAAAGTTGGCAAAAAGAAAAAGTTGTATGTAGCAAAGCCTCGCATAAGAAATGATACCCAAACGATACAATGAAACACAAACTAAAAGGAAAGACAGAAAATGGCCGATATTTCCACACCTTTGGTCAAGGCAAAAAAAGAAAAACAACAACAGAAAAATGGTTTTTATAATATTCCACAAATAATTGTGTGACAAACAGTGACATTTCACAATTCATGTCAACCCTCTGCTATCAATTATCACCATTATTTACACATTTGTGATGTTAAACAAATATGTGAATTGTTAGACCTCCAAGGGTAGAAAATGGCTAATTTTGCTCAAACACAAAGGGCCGTAATAATATAGGTGGCGCTCCAGAAGTAGAGGTATACTTTTAGGCACTTTCGCTTTATCCGACTCGATGTTATCTACATGGCGAACGTTGCAAGCAGGATTTATTTAAATCTGTGTGGATTCTTGAGCATGATTTGATCAACATTAGGTGTAGCTATGGTGTTTTCTTGCCTTATGATGCAAATTGCTGTATTCACTGTGCATAACTTCATTTTTAAAAATGGGTTTATCATGTGATTTTAGGCATCAGCCATTATCTCGTTAAATGAGCTTATGTAAAGTCGGAGTTGTAGCCCTGGGTACCTGAAATTGAAATACGATTTAAAAAAATATTCTTGTTTATGCTTGCAATTCCCCGATAATCTATCGCCTTTCTATACTCTAATCCTGATTGGCAGTGAAATAGATTATACTCCAGTGGACAGTGGGTGTGTTTTCTTAGTGTTTACTATGAAAACTTGTTTTATGTTGTGATTTGTATGAATGATTTAACTTAAATGTTAACCAATTACTTAAAGTGATATTGATATTAACGAAACATATTTACTGACAGATATATATATGGCCTTTAGCGTCTTTACAGACGGTCTTAGCAGCTAGAATATTCACTTTCACTTTGACTGACAGCTTCTCTCGTGGCTTATTCTACCAATGTTTGACCCGAGAGTGCGATGGCACTGATTGCAGGTCAGTCTTTTGGGTTCACTTTGGCGAGTGTTTTCATTCCGCCTCTGTCGTTTTGTCAGGTATGTTTCTTTTGCCTTGAAGTCTATTGCGAGCGTGCCACTGCACAATTTTTGTCTCCATCTGCTTCGATCACTTGCAAGGTTCTCCCATTCATTGGGGTCGATGTTGAATGCTTTCATCGTGACCTTGCAAGTGTCTTTGAATCGCAGATGTGGATTACCTCTGGGTCGGTTGCCAGTAGCAAGTTCCCCGTAGAGAATTTGTCTGGGGATGCGATCATTTTCCATACGGTGGAGATGTCCAAGCCACCGCAGTCTTTTTTTGCCTAGGAGAGCCTGAGTTGATGGAATGTTGGCTCGGCTCAGAACTTCGATATTTGAGATCCTGTCTTGCCACTTGATCTTGAGAATTTTGCGTAGGCAGCGCAGGTGGAAGGAGTTGAGGGATCTTTCATGTTTGGAGTAGGTGGTCCATGTCTCTGAGCCATACAGCAGGGTGCTTAGGACGCAAGTTTGGTACACGAGTACCTTTGTTTTGATGGTCAGCTTGCTATTGTTCCACACCCTTTTTGAGAGTTTGCCAAAAGCTGTGGCCGCCTTTCCTATTCTGGCATTTATTTCAGTTGTTATGTCTGTGCTACCACTGATGGTTGAGCCTAGGTAGCAGAATTTTCCCACTTGCTCCAGAGGAGAGCCATTCAGCATGATTGGGTTGGAGTTTCTCAAGCCTTGTGTCAAAACTACAGTTTTTGAGACACTGATCTTTAGCATGAATTTGTCACAGGCTTTGGCAAGGCTATTGATGAGAGCCTGGAGCGTGGTTTCATCGTGGGCCACGATTGCAGCATCATCTGCGAAGAGGAGCTCTTGTAACATAATATGCTCTGTACGAGATTTTGCTTTTAGTCTGGCAACATTAAAAATGGAGCCGTCCACTCTGGTGTTAATAAGTACTCCACCTGAACATTGACCAAAGGCATTCTTGAGTAGGGCTGCAAAATATATACCAAATAAGGTAGGAGCAAGAACACATCCCTGCTTCACACCGCTGTTTACAGCAAATGAATTGGATGTGCAGCCCTCAAAGTTGACACATGCCCTCATGTCAGTGTGGAAGGATGCAATAAGTTTTAGCAATGTTGGTGGACAGCCTATGGATTTAAGGACTGCATACAGGCCAGATCGGCTTACGGTGTCGAACGCCTTTGTTAGGTCCACAAAGCATGTTATAAGCGGCCTGTTTTGTTCTTTACATTTTTCTTGGATTTGCCGAAGTGCAAATTATCATGTCAATAGTTGATCGTTTGCTTCGAAAGCCACATTGTGTTTCTGGTAAGACTTTTTCCGCCAGTTGTTGAAGGCGGCAGAGGATGACGCGAGCAAAAGCCTTTCCAGTAATGCTGAGGAGGGATATGCCTCGATAGTTGTTGCAGTCGCCTTTGTCTCCTTTGTTCTTGTAAAGTGTGACAATTTTGGCGTCTCTCATATCATGTGGTATCACGCCTTCTTTCCAACACTGCAGTAACAGATTATACAGGTGTGGTAATAGTGGGCCTTTTAGGTCTTTTAATACCTCTGCAGGAATGTTGTCACTTCCTGTGGCTTTTCCAGCAGACAGGTGGTCGATTGCATTGGAAAGCTCGACTAAGGAAGGTTCAGCGTCAAGTTCGGCCATTATTGGCAGTTTTTGGAGGTGTTCCTCAAAATCTGGTGGAATATTTTTCTCAGTTGAATACAACAGAGAGTAATGCTCTACCCACCTATTCAGTTGTTCATTTTTATCTGTGATGGGTTCACCATTTACAGACTTAAGTGGGGCGCTTTTGGTGATGATTGGCCCAAGGGCTACTTTCATCTGACTAAAGGCGGTTTTCATATCTCCCTTTTCATTTGCCTCTTGTATGCTGTTACACAAGTCTGTCCAGTATTTGTTGGCGCAACGTCTTACCTCCAGCTGAAGTTTAGCTTTTGCATTTTTCAAACAAGTTTTTGTACTCTGATTGCAATTTTTGTTATACTCATTGAAAGCAGATTTCTTTTGCTCAATGAGAGGTAGGAGAATTTCGCTGTTCTGGGCTACCCAGTCGTTGTTTGAAACTTTATGCTGTCCAAAAGACTTGATGGCACAGTCATGAATTTTTGAACTGAGAGTGTTCCAAGTTTCATCTACCGAGTCACATTGGGTGACATTATCCATGCTTTCAGCAAATAACTTTTCAAATGACTTTCTATTTGATTCATCTCTGATTGCTGTTACATTGATCTTAGGGATTGAAGGGGCTTTTGATCTGTATATTTTCTTGGCCGAAATTTTGATTTTGCTGACTACCAGTGCATGGTCGGTGTCACAGTCAGCACTGTGGAGGGAACGAGTTATTTTTATACAGCCCAAACTCTTCCTCCTTGAGAGAATAAGATCTAATTGATGCCAATGGCCAGACCTGGGATGGCGCCATGATGTTCTTTGGCATCTCTTAAGGTCAAAGTACGTGTTTGTAACACATAATGAGTTTACGGAGCATAGCTCCAGAAGGCGCTGCCCGTTTTCGTTGATGTTGCCAATGCCGAAGTGCCCAATGCACTTTGGCCATGCGGAGTGATCTGCTCCCACTCGAGCGTTAAAGTCACCCAGAATTAGCAGGCCTTCGGTGAGAGGGATGTTGTGGAGAGTCCTCTGCAATGCCTCGTAGAAAATGTCTTTGGTTTCGTCAGAGGAGGTAAGTGTTGGGGCATAGACACAGATAATGTTGGTAAAACCAGACCGGGTGTTCAGTCTGAGTGTCATGATGCGTTCTGACACTCCAATTGGAGTTGCGATCGAATTGATAAGGGAGTTTTTTACGGCGAAGCCCACGCCGTGGATTCTCGGCTGTTCGCTGCTAAGGCCCTGCCAGAAGAAGGTGTAGTTTTCTTCTTTGACTGACCCGGAGTCGGGAAGTCGAGTTTCTTGAAGGGCAGCGATGTCGATGTTTAGTAGCTGAAGTTCTCGATCAATAATTTGGGATTTCCTGATGGAGTCAATATTAGTGAGATCTTGCTGTTGCAAGCCTGGGCGCATTGTTCTGACGTTCCAGGTACCAAGTTTTAGTATTTTTCTGTTTTTGCCAGGTGCACACTTTACGTCAGCTTTTTGACTTTTGGTCTAGCTCCAACCACCTTATGAAGCAGGCTGACGTGGCGGAACAACACCCAACTGCCTGGGGGCTGCCCAGGTTACGGCGGGCGGTAGTTGATCAATGCAGCTGAAAAGCCGCTCCCACCGACAGAGGGGACCCCTGGCGCTCATCCGTACGCCAAATGGATTGAGCTTATCACCGGTAACTGCCACCTCCCGTGTTGTGCCCATCCGTAACGGATGGCTGGAGTGTCCTCTCCAAATCGGAAATGGGTGGGCTTATAGAGGAGAGACAGACGCTTGCCAAGCCCGAGCAAACGCCTCCTCGTTTTGCTGCCTTGCCTGGGCTATTTTTAAGAGATGGTGCTTTGCCCAGAGGCACCACCCCTCTCTCTGCCATTCTAGTTAAACCCAAGGGAGAGACCAGGTCAATACATTTGGAACTAGTCCGGCTGCAGGAGATGCTGGAAGCCAGTTTGATGCAGTTCTCCCTGACAACCACCTTCGGGTCTCCACTCCTGATTTTCTGTCTGGGTTTACTCCCATAGCCTTTGCCATCATAGCAACACACAAGGCAGTGTGGTATTTGTATTCAGGGTTACCTTCCCCTAGTCTTCCTCTCTCCCGAGATGACCCACAAGACAGTGGGGGTGACAGTAGCAGGCTGTATTGTGTACTGTCATACAATAGCAGAAAACTCTGGCCTGACAGGATTTACTGACAGAAGCAATAATATAAATTATAACACAAACAAATTAAGTGGGAAATCTGAAACCAGGCAGGGATTGAGATTAAAAGTAGGTACTCAAAACTGATTTTGGAAAGTCGCTGTATAGACACTTAAATTAAGTTTTCCAATTGAAAGAACTCACTTTCCTAAGAATTTTGATACCAAATTTGTCTCTATATCTCAATATTTGGCAAAGTTATGATCATCTGAATTTTCATTAAACACCACCGGTGCGTTATCACTGCAAACATACCAAAATGTAAACACATTCTATTTAATACAGACAACAAGCCCAAATTTTTTCAAGGGTTTAAATTATTAATAAGTGGTCTTTTATTTGAATCAAAAATGCCTCCACATCAAATTTCACTTTTTGACAAGGAAGACAAAAATGTCAAAATTTATCAGTTTTCACTGTCATCATAAAACATCAACAGATTGACTTGCAGAAGTAAGAAACACATCATTGTGTTGGTTATTCGAAGGCTTATCCATAGAAGGATAAAAGAAATGGTTATTTTCAAAATCAACAGCTATATTGAAGCTTAATTTAGGAGCAAAAAATGCGTAATTTCGCAAATTTTAAAATTCCATACAAACATAAAATCGACATACACAGACATCAAATGATTTTCCGTAGCCCAGGCAAAAATATACCAAAATAAAGGTTATAGTTATTCAATGTAATCCAAATATCAGTAAATTGTAATTTTGAGTCTGTGTGATCAGATCCATATTGAAACGATATATGGGTATTACTCAGCTCCCGCAGATGAGCGATTTTGGCCGTAAAAAATGTCCGATAGTGACTACTTTGGGCTCATAATATTAAAGTTTTAACAGTAATTTCATGGAATTGAAAAATAACATTTGAAAGAGGTGTTATTTTCAATGTTATTATTGGTATGTGGCATTTTAAGTTATTTTATTTTGGTGCTGAGCTACAGAGGAATAAGAACGGATCACGGCAGTGCCGATAACCACCGGTATTTTTTGCAAAAGGGAACAATGCAATAATCTGGCATTTTGGAGAGAAAACTACAGTTTATTATGCGCAGCCGTCACTTCATGGAGCATCAGTAAAGGGCAAATCAAGCAGTCACTTCCGGGATCGGCTGCTGTTTGTTTACCTCCAGTTATTGCGCGCCCCCTATCGGGTTAAGGGGAAGTAATTTCAGCAAAATGAGCCATTGCACTGAGGCAAGTTGGCTGGATGGCTTTAGAGACATATTTATGTAGATGAACATGAACTCTTTAGTGCATGTATCACTACAATCCATGATGTCAACAGTCTTTTTTCGACTGAATCATCCGCAGAATGAAGACACTTGATTGGATATGATAGAACTATAAGAATATTTTCTTTTGAGTCCATTTCTTGATTTTGTTCTTTTTTTTTGTGTGTGTGTGTGTGTGTATATATAATATGTGTATAAAATATGTATTTTTGACCATTAACAAACACAAAACAAGAACTGTCGGAAACTGCAAGCATTTCCCTCACCAAACATTCACTCTCTTTGTACAATTATAGTCCACTCCACATAAGTCATAAGTCAACGTCGCTTCCGTTGATTTTGATCTAAGGAGATATTTTTGTACAATCCCATCCCAAACACCTTTTCTAGTTCATAAAAAAACTGCTAATGGGTCCTGAAGGTGATTTTTGTTATTACAAGAAATGGACAATTTTTACTATCATAATCGAATTCAGGATGTCTGAATTAGTAGAGAAAAAAATGTAAAAATCTTTTTTGGTCATATGGTTGCCATGGAAACGCCGTTATCTTAGATCATGAGTCCCCAAAAAGTGTCAAATTCAATATAATAGAAAAGCTCTGCCAAATTTTACTGGATTTATTTCAAACTTCTCGTACGTCCGTTTCAATCCAATAAAAAACTTTCTATAGAAAGAAATTTTGACATCTTCTGCAGATCTTATGTTATGAATTTTTGAAAATGGTATGTAGCGAAATTCCATTTCCCCGTATTTTCTATGAAACAAAAATTCACTGAAAAAAAAAAATGAAAAGATAAACAACTTTCCTTCCCTATGACAGGTTTATGACAGATGTGTAGGGGTGGGGGGGGGAGTATAAGTTATAGGCTAGAACAGTCGAATGGGGGGGGGGGGGGGCGGAGAGGCGGCTTGTATCATATGAACTTATGCAGCAACATACCTACTAAAATAACTAATGAAGAACCTCTCGCCTTTCTACTAATAGAGCTTTTGAACCCGTTGCAGCTCACACAGCAATCCACGATAAAAGCAATATAACATAATCAGCACGCCTCTTCTGTTACTGATTTACACCTTCTTGAGATCACTTGTCTCACTCTTTCCAACTGCAGGGAACGCACAGTGACTTTCTACTTTCACAATGTAACAAATTCCATGTTGTACTGCAACATTATAAGAACAAAAACTTGAAACAAAAGCACTGTCCAGTCAGCTAACACTGTATTCTTTTTGCTATTTACGTAGGCCACTATCTAAATCTGCTAAATATGTAAGGCCAAAATTGGGCAAAAAGAAAAGGTTGTATGTTGCAAAGCCCCGCGTGAGAAATAAAACCCAAACAATACAAAGCAAACTAAAGAGAAGACAGAAAATACACAAATTGGTTTCATTTCTCACGCGGGGCTTTGCAACATACAACCTTTTCTTTTTGCCCAATTTTGACTTTGCTTATAGCCCTGCTGCGACCCCACAGTTTTTCTGTGGTTCTTATGATATTTCGTAAATATGTAAGGCGTGACCTTCGTCCCAGCCAATGAGAAGGCTCAATTTATTGCTCTGTTTACAGTCGACCATTCAGTGAAACAGGAGCAAGGTGGAGGTCAAGGGGTGAAATGTAGCCTGCTGCATTTCACTATGGCCGTCCCAACAGTGTAGTGATATTGTATGGTTCTATGAGAGAAGATGGGACATCTCAGGCCTGTTACCTTGACCTAGACAGGTGGGCAATATATAAAAGGTCTCGATACCAAGTACTCACTAAAACTTGTGGTTTTGGTGGCATCCTGAGATGTTATTAAGTGCTAATTCTGAGGCCCAATGGCATGATTCGTGTGACTTTTCCATGATCCCCACCTCACTAAAATGCATACATGTATTTCAGGATTATAAACATTCAAAATTGGCATATGGTTAGTAAAATAGTGTTCCTAACTGGATAAATTAAGTGAAATGTACTAAATCTCGATATCGATATTTTGAAGCCCAATATCCATTTCAGGACCCATCCCTGCCCTTAAGTTGACATCTTATTAAGCACCACTACCCCTTTCGTCAATTTTGTTTTTGCAGCTTGTACTGGATGATTCAAAAGAAACTTTAGTTGCATAACTCGACATTTCAGTCATAACTATGGCGTCCTGCCACCCAACTGACTAAACACACTTGAATATTGAATATGCCTTTTTCCTTTTGTACCCCACATGGGTCTAACACAGTGTGAAGCCTAAGCCTCTTTCTTCTAACTTCCTTTGTTTGACCATGGCGTATTGTTGGCTGAGTTCAGTTAGAGGTTTGCTTGAGTGGATCACATCACGAAACATGCCTCATTGTCTGTCTCTTCCTTTGTTTGACTTGTTGTGATACTGCACTGCTTAGTTGTAGGCTTTGGTAGAGGGTGCGTGGTCAGGTGACTGACCCTTGAGAAAAACAAAAATTGAGGGTTGGCACTTGCCTTTCTCTTCCTTTGCTCTACCAGTTGTCAAACTGTGTAGTACAGAGTTTGTAGGCTCTCGAAGGGGAGTGTGTCGGAGTGACATCAGCCAATAAATGCATACTGGCTACAATAATTATGGTGCGCTTGACCAACAGCAAAGAAAGGAATGAGTTGGAGATGTCACCATGAGGATGCATGCGCAGTCTCAGTTAATAAGTATAAACATGCTGTAAGTCTAGGCTCAGATTTGGGCACATGCTTGCAAATCACTTTTCGATCTGAGTACAATACTGCCTATACTCATTCAGTTCAGTGGCATCAGACAATTTGTAAAGTGTGCTGAGATTATTCACATGGGGAGGTTTTCCTTCCAAAGCCATGTCAGATGCACTAAATTGCAAACTCCCTTATGACTGGCAAAAACTAGAAATGGTGTCATTAAAGGACAAAATAGCACGAACTGGTGAAATTAAAAGACAAACAAAAAGAAGCAAGTACAAAAAACAAAACAAAAAATTTGGATGACACCTCCGCCATACTTTCTTTCCCATTAAGGGGTGATAACTGAGCAATTACTTAAGATAATTTTTCATGTAAGTTGATCTTTTTGGTTAGGTCCCCTGGACCTAGACTTCAGCTGCATCCTCTGCAATCTGATGATCTCTGGCGAGATCACATGGAATTATGACATTCACTACAGGAAACAGGCGCCTTCAATTGTCTCCTGACACTTGTGCCATGCAAACACTGACAAGAAATACCGTAAACCCGCAACGCATCCTGTCCTTTCTGAGAGAGGCGAAGATCTACAACTTGATTTCATAATTTTTATACCCGTTTACAAAACTTTTTCCAGATCTATACAAAACAACTGATTTTTTAGTATTTTATCAATGTGTTAAAATTAAATGAATGTATTTAATTCTATGTCAGATTTAACAGCTCTGAATGCGAGACATAAATTTTATAAAGAGCCTGTACCCAAATAAACCGTGAAATGTGCAAAGTGGCCATTATCGTGTCGAACACTGTGAAACTTAAACAAACGAGAAACACACTTCCATACTGACAGAATTGTGGAAGTTCTACCACGACATAAGAATGTGAACATTTACTCAAGAAATAAATGGTGACATTGTATGGAATTTGCAGCAATTCCATTTCACGCTCTCCTCTGATGACCAACAGACCACATACCATCTCTTAGACTTGCTAATATATTGAATTTTGTGACAGTCAAGAAACAAGTCATTTTTTTTTTTGCATTTTCTGAATAAATTTACCAAAATTTGACCACACAGTCACATCACTAACCAAAAGACTGGGACTGGACGAGGAAAATGTCAGCATCCTGTGACGACAGATCTGTATTGGATTTTGGGTGTACGCAGATGAAAGAGCCAGGTATTCTAATAGTCTAGGATTCTTACCTGTATTTACAATGATCTTCTAGTTTAATTTCTGTGGCTGGAGGTCGATATAAAGTGTCCTGAAAGGAAAGAAATTGTAGATTATCATTTGGCAGTGAGTAATCTGTAATAACAGTCTTGCCCTGACCCAGGGTTCATACAAAGTCTTGGTAACTAATTTTAAGGACTTTTTAAGGACTTCCTAGGGACCCACAGTAAATAAATTAAGGACCTGTGTACCCGTGACCAAGAAATATTACAACTAAAGAAGTGGTGTGCAGCACTCGTCGAAACAGAATGTTTCTGTATCCAGAGTTCAAACATGGTAAATTCACTCTGAAAAGTTCAGTTATTTCTATTTCAATGTACCAATTATCCAGAGTGCAAATGGAAGGTTTGAATCTCAAATGTTTCAACTGAAACACAAATTTTAAGGACTTTTCAAGGACTTTGGCATCATTTTCAACATTTAAGGACTTTTTGAGTACTTATTTTTTCTATATGTCAGGCCAGAGTTTTCTGCTATTGTATGACAGTACACAATACAGCCTGCTACTGTCACCCCCACTGTCTTGTGGGTCATCTCGGGAGAGAGGAAGACTAGGGGAAGGTAACCCTGAATACAAAAACCACACTGCCTTGTGTGTTGCTATGATAGCAAAGGCTATGGGAGTAAACCCAGACAGAAAATCAGGAGTGGAGACCCGAAGGTGGTTGTCAGGGAGAACTGCATCAAACTGGCTTCCAGCATCTCCTGCAGCCGGACTAGTTCCAAATGTATTGACCTGGTCTCTCCCTTGGGTTTAACTAGAATGGCAGAGAGAGGGGTGGTGCCTCTGAGCAAAGCACCATCTCTTAAAAATAGCCCAGGCAAGGCAGCAAAACGAGGAGGCGTTTGCTCGGGCTTGGCAAGCGTCTGTCTCTCCTCTATAAGCCCACCCATTTCCGATTTGGAGAGGACACTCCAGCCATCCGTTACGGATGGGCACAACACGGGAGGTGGCAGTTACCGGTGATAAGCTCAATCCATTTGGCGTACGGATGAGCGCCAGGGGTCCCCTCTGTCGGTGGGAGCGGCTTTTCAGCTGCATTGATCAACTACCGCCCGCCGTAACCTGGGCAGCCCCCAGGCAGTTGGGTGTTGTTCCGCCACGTCAGCCTGCTTCATAAGGTGGTTGGAGCTAGACCAAAAGTCGAAAAGCTGACGTAAAGTGTGCACCTGGCAAAAACAGAAAAATACTAAAACTTGGTACCTGGAACGTCAGAACAATGCGCCCAGGCTTGCAACAGCAAGATCTCACTGATATTGACTCCATCAGGAAATCCCAAATTATTGATCGAGAACTTCAGCTACTAAACATCGACATCGCTGCCCTTCAAGAAACTCGACTTCCCGACTCCGGGTCAGTCAAAGAAGAAAACTACACCTTCTTCTGGCAGGGCCTTAGCAGCGAACAGCCGAGAATCCACGGCGTGGGCTTCGCCGTAAAAAACTCCCTTATCAATTCGATCGCAACTCCAATTGGAGTGTCAGAACGCATCATGACACTCAGACTGAACACCCGGTCTGGTTTTACCAACATTATCTGTGTCTATGCCCCAACACTTACCTCCTCTGACGAAACCAAAGACATTTTCTACGAGGCATTGCAGAGGACTCTCCACAACATCCCTCTCACCGAAGGCCTGCTAATTCTGGGTGACTTTAACGCTCGAGTGGGAGCAGATCACTCCGCATGGCCAAAGTGCATTGGGCACTTCGGCATTGGCAACATCAACGAAAACGGGCAGCGCCTTCTGGAGCTATGCTCCGTAAACTCATTATGTGTTACAAACACGTACTTTGACCTTAAGAGATGCCAAAGAACATCATGGCGCCATCCCAGGTCTGGCCATTGGCATCAATTAGATCTTATTCTCTCAAGGAGGAAGAGTTTGGGCTGTATAAAAATAACTCGTTCCCTCCACAGTGCTGACTGTGACACCGACCATGCACTGGTAGTCAGCAAAATCAAAATTTCGGCCAAGAAAATATACAGATCAAAAGCCCCTTCAATCCCTAAGATCAATGTAACAGCAATCAGAGATGAATCAAATAGAAAGTCATTTGAAAAGTTATTTGTTGAAAGCATGGATAATGTCACCCAATGTGACTCGGTAGATGAAACATGGAACACTCTCAGTTCAAAAATTCATGACTGTGCCATCAAGTCTTTTGGACAGCATAAAGTTTCAAACAACGACTGGGTAGCCCAGAACAGCGAAATTCTCCTACCTCTCATTGAGCAAAAGAAATCTGCTTTCAATGAGTATAACAAAAATTGCAATCAGAGTACAAAAACTTGTTTGAAAAATGCAAAAGCTAAACTTCAGCTGGAGGTAAGACGTTGCGCCAACAAATACTGGACAGACTTGTGTAACAGCATACAAGAGGCAAATGAAAAGGGAGATATGAAAACCGCCTTTAGTCAGATGAAAGTAGCTCTTGGGCCAATCATCACCAAAAGCGCCCCACTTAAGTCTGTAAATGGTGAACCCATCACAGATAAAAATGAACAACTGAATAGGTGGGTAGAGCATTACTCTCTGTTGTATTCAACTGAGAAAAATATTCCACCAGATTTTGAGGAACACCTCCAAAAACTGCCAATAATGGCCGAACTTGACGCTGAACCTTCCTTAGTCGAGCTTTCCAATGCAATCGACCACCTGTCTGCTGGAAAAGCCACAGGAAGTGACAACATTCCTGCAGAGGTATTAAAAGACCTAAAAGGCCCACTATTACCACACCTGTATAATCTGTTACTGCAGTGTTGGAAAGAAGGCGTGATACCACATGATATGAGAGACGCCAAAATTGTCACACTTTACAAGAACAAAGGAGACAAAGGCGACTGCAACAACTATCGAGGCATATCCCTCCTCAGCATTACTGGAAAGGCTTTTGCTCGCGTCATCCTCTGCCGCCTTCAACAACTGGCGGAAAAAGTCTTACCAGAAACACAATGTGGCTTTCGAAGCAAACGATCAACTATTGACATGATATTTGCACTTCGGCAAATCCAAGAAAAATGTAAAGAACAAAACAGGCCGCTTATAACATGCTTTGTGGACCTAACAAAGGCTTTCGACACCGTAAGCCGATCTGGCCTGTATGCAGTCCTTAAATCCATAGGCTGTCCACCAACATTGCTAAAACTTATTGCATCCTTCCACACTGACATGAGGGCATGTGTCAACTTTGAGGGCTGCACATCCAATTCATTTGCTGTAAACAGCGGTGTGAAGCAGGGATGTGTTCTTGCTCCTACCTTATTTGGTATATATTTTGCAGCCCTACTCAAGAATGCCTTTGGTCAATGTTCAGGTGGAGTACTTATTAACACCAGAGTGGACGGCTCCATTTTTAATGTTGCCAGACTAAAAGCAAAATCTCGTACAGAGCATATTATGTTACAAGAGCTCCTCTTCGCAGATGATGCTGCAATCGTGGCCCACGATGAAACCACGCTCCAGGCTCTCATCAATAGCCTTGCCAAAGCCTGTGACAAATTCATGCTAAAGATCAGTGTCTCAAAAACTGTAGTTTTGACACAAGGCTTGAGAAACTCCAACCCAATCATGCTGAATGGCTCTCCTCTGGAGCAAGTGGGAAAATTCTGCTACCTAGGCTCAACCATCAGTGGTAGCACAGACATAACAACTGAAATAAATGCCAGAATAGGAAAGGCGGCCACAGCTTTTGGCAAACTCTCAAAAAGGGTGTGGAACAATAGCAAGCTGACCATCAAAACAAAGGTACTCGTGTACCAAACTTGCGTCCTAAGCACCCTGCTGTATGGCTCAGAGACATGGACCACCTACTCCAAACATGAAAGATCCCTCAACTCCTTCCACCTGCGCTGCCTACGCAAAATTCTCAAGATCAAGTGGCAAGACAGGATCTCAAATATCGAAGTTCTGAGCCGAGCCAACATTCCATCAACTCAGGCTCTCCTAGGCAAAAAAAGACTGCGGTGGCTTGGACATCTCCACCGTATGGAAAATGATCGCATCCCCAGACAAATTCTCTACGGGGAACTTGCTACTGGCAACCGACCCAGGGGTAGGCCACATCTGCGATTCAAAGACACTTGCAAGGTCACGATGAAAGCATTCAACATCGACCCCAATGAATGGGAGAACCTTGCAAATGATCGAAGCAGATGGAGACAAAAATTGCGCAGTGGCACGCTCGCAATAGACTTCAAGGCAAAAGAAACATACCTGACAAAACGACAGAGGCGGAATGAAAACACTCGCCAAAGTGAACCCAAAAGACTGACCTGCAATCACTGCCATCGCACTCTCGGGTCAAACATTGGTAGAATAAGCCACGAGAGAAGCTGTCAGTCAAAGTGAAAGTGAATATTCTAGCTGCTAAGACCGTCTGTAAAGACGCTAAAGGCCATATATATATATTTTTTCTTTTATGAAAATTAAGGACTTTAAGGACTTTTAAGGACCTGTGTGAACCCTGAGTGACCTGACTGAAGCCAGCAATACGATGGATTGTGACAAGGACTCAAAAGAGACAACAAAATAATGTCACACACAGTAAGAGCAGAAGTCAGTTTATTTTGGGTTTCAATAAACTAAGAAAAGATTGTCATACATTGTCACAATTATTTCCAAAAGATGATGCTGTTCATGAAATAACGTAACACAACCTGGAGGGAATATGACTGAAACTTATTAGACGCAGACTATTTGCTTTTAGAGCTAAATTCATACTTTTCATACAAGTTTATAACGCAAATGAATATAGTTCGTGTGTACCAAAGTTGAATAAACACAATTAGCCTATGATGAACCTGGTGACATGATTTGTTTTTCTTTTTAATAAATACTTTCTTTATGACAACTTTTTAAAAGTGATTTATCATTAAAACATCAAGTACAAGATTCCCGATCTTCAACTGAACTGCCCAGAACACCCAAACAAGTTGTCACGACAGCCACAGTGCTCACTTCATCAGATTTCCAGGCTTGATTCTTTGTGTACTGAGCATCAACCAGGTCTGGCTCCTTGCGAGACAACAGGATCAGTGGATCTCTCTCTGAGCTAGTGCGAGAACCACGGAAAAATGCCAGATTCTCTTTCTTGTCCCATGGCCATTGCTCAGCTGACCTGTAGCATTCAAAATAAGTTTCAAACACTTTCACCAATCTGGTGAGACATTTTCAGTGAGATTTTAACTTCTATGGGACACTAAAACCTTTCAAGAACATAGATCTCTGTAAATTTAAAGATAGCGGATAATATTCTGAAACCTCATTGCTTCTTGCACATTGAAACCCTGTAAATTACCTGTAACAATCTGACTAGAGCAAGAGAGACTCTCCTCCATGTCAAAATCACCAAGATATCAAATGTAAAATTATTTTCAGACTTTAATGTGATGTCTGCATACCTGTTTGCCCCCATTTCACAGCTATGTCATGATTATTAGGTGACAGCTGCAACGACTCAGCCTGAGTCAGTATTGATTTTCATTTCATTTCTGAAATGTAACCTTCATCATAAGTAAATAGGTAAAGTGCTGAAAATGCAAGCTGTCTGAGGCAAATCTGCTGCCTTGTAAATGAGAAGTGACATTACTGAACCAATGAAGATCTTCTCAATCAGGGCTTCAGTTGTGGAATATTGATTTATTACCATCCAAAATATTTGCCAGTCTTTTCATCAACTGAAGTTCAAAAACATGACCCCCCCCCCCCCCCCCAAGGACACAGAGTTCAGAGTTAGAGGGTAGGGGAAGGTGAGAGTTCCTTTAGGATTCTACGACTGAGAACAATTCAGTGAATCTAATCTCTGCATCATTATGAATTTGCAAATTACAGTAAAACCTCGCTATACCGCCACCCGTTATACCGCTATTCCCGCATACCGCCAGCTTTTCGCCGTGGAACGGATCTGACACCTATACAAAATCACTAAAAATCTCGTTATACCGCCATCCGCCAACAGTTTGACTACTACATTCATAACTTGAGTATAGTAAATATTGCTCGTTATAGCGCCAATGTAAATTTAACCTCCCACTCCCCACCTCTACCTAAATCCAGCTAACAGACGGAATATCACATGGCGCCACAGTCTGCGCTTGTACTCAAACACCAATCCTACTACACAGTCTTTGCTTTTGAAGTCCCGATCGGCCTACTGATGGGGCATGCAGTGGGAAAGACGGGTCACAGTTCAATAGGGAGTTTGCGAACGAACGTAAGCGCACGCGAGGTAATGCTTCAACTGGTTCATACCGGTCGCTGGGTACGATGCAAACAACGCACGTTTGTTGCTGAATTGTAATGTAGCATTACTTGTCGTGTTGCAATACATAATACTTTTACTCTTAAAGTGCGATTTCCTGAATAAATAAAGTCCAACACACATAAACACAAAAAACAACAACAAAAAAATACAAATGCAAGCAATGTAAACTTCAAAATGACAACGGAGGTTTATGTCTAGTGGAGAGATAAGGGAGATAACTGCAATATTTTAGACATTTTACTTTTGTTAGCAGTCCAATGTTGGTAAATTACCTATTTCCCTTGTTCTACCTGGTATTTTCGTTGTACCGCCATTCTCGTTATACCGCCAATTTTCTGTTTGCCCCTTACTTGGCGGTATAACGAGGTTTTACTGTATTTTACAACTTCTAAAATGTGATAAGTAAACCACAAACACTTTGACTTCAGCACTGAGGGGAACCTGCTTGACTTACTTGGCAATAATAGCTCTTTGCAGGTCCCACCTCCCTAAACCAGTAGGGTAGATAGGCCAGACTGCTGGTCCACCTTCCCAGAATGTCCATGCTGGATACATGATGTCCCAGTTATGGGCTGCCTGTTGGACAAAAGAAATTACATCCATGATTAAGTTGGCTAATCATCTGCAATTCTATGTAAGTGTTCTGCAATAAAGATAAGATGAATTATTGATGAGAAAATAAGCAAAATCTTCCTCAGTAAATAAAGGAAAAACTATGACACTCAAGGAAAATTTAAAATAATTTTAGCTTGCACTTAAGGAGAGTAGCTTATCGATGCTGGGCTCACCACTTTACTGAAAGAAAATACTGGAACAGGCTTTAACTGTCGTGGAACTCGAGGCCAATCATTGACATTGATGACAAGCTCCAAATCTGGTAGGTCATCGATCAACTCAAGGATGAAATGTTCCACACCACTGCATCTGTTGGAAGTCAAGGCAGAGCTAAATTTGAACCACATGTTCATAGTTCTTTCAGACAGCTGAGCATCTAGACAATCTATAAACTTTTCTCAATATCTCTGTACATAATGAACAGACCCATGAATGATAGTGCTTTAATATGAAACAAATAAATTCATCAGGTCTGCTTGTCCCTAAGATAAATTTCCACATGTATCTGATATTTATGAAACAAGAGGTGATGATTGGCACAAGTACAAAACAGGAAATTATATGCAATAGATTATTTACACATGTTATTTTGTGAAACTTTCACATTCTGTTTCAGGTCTTGAAAACTAATTTTAAGGACTTTTTAAGGAATTCCTATGGACTCACAATAAACAATTAAGGACCTGTGTGCCTGTGACCAAGAAATATTACAATTATACAAGTGGTGTGCGGCACTCATCGAAACGGAATGTTTCCGTATCCTGAGTTCAAAGATAGTATTAGTAAATTCACTCTGAAATGTTCAGTTATTTCAAAGTACCAATTATCCAGTGTGCAACTGGAAGATTTGAATCTCAAATGTTTCAACTGAAACACAAATTCTGAGGACTTTCTACGGACTTTGGCATCATTTTCAGAATTTAAGGACTTTTTGAGTACTTGTTTTTTCTTTTATGAAAATTAAAGGACTTTAAGGACTTTTAAGGACCTGTGCGAACTCTGAAGACAGATCAGGTCTGACTATTGCTTTGCTGCTTGGGTCCATTGAATTACCTTGCAGGAAACATGCAAGCGTCCTGTCTGTAAAGTTTGTGTTTGATGATTTGGTAATGAACTCCTTGAGGAATTGCTGCTTTCAGATCCTCTTCTTGCACTCCTCCTCTATCTTTCCACACTTTCAGGTCTTCCAAGAGAACACTGAAGCAGTAGAGTAAAACATGTACCAAAGAAGTTTCATTGGGCCTCTGTGGTACCAAATTCTATGTTTTGACTGAACTGCAAAAACTGTAATCAGTGCTGCCTTAAATAACATTCTAATCTATAACTGCACGAGGCAACTAAAAACAGACAGAAAAAAAAATTGACGTGCTTATTCGCTGATGTCTGTGCGTAAGATCCCGATCTTATTCGCAGATGGGGGTTTCTTGGTTTTGTGATGTCTACTAATACTATGGAAAAAGTTCCTCCAGTGTATCAAGGTCTGTGGTGGTGCAATGGCTAGCATCTGTGGTTATCGGCCGGAGACTATGGGTTCAGTCCCTCTGGGGTTCAACCCCAGGCCTGAGTACCAGCTAGTACTGCTCATTATCAGGAATCATTAAAAAAAACAACACATAACTGATTTCTTTTAATATTTAGTCAGTGTGAACTGAACAGCTCATCTCTCTCTACGGTAACATGGATCTATTCTGTATTCACTGAATTAATATGTTGGGGGTCTCCTGCTTCAGCTATTTGTTATCTTCTGTTTTATTACTTTTTTTGTTTGCATGGAACTTTAGGTCATTTTTATTTGCTCTGTCTGACTTTCTCTGTGCTTTCACACCTGACAGAATTGGCTAATAATTCATCTAAAAATATTTAAAAAAATTTTTTTAACAAAATTTTTATCCTAGTCACAATTTTATACTCTGGAGCAAATCAACGATGATCAGTGGGGGAAAAAGCACAAAAAAAGTAATAAAAAGAAAAAAGAAGTCAGATCTTGCGGAGATTCGAACCTCCCTTACCAAGTCGGCAGGCGAGTTTACTTAGCATGCCACCGAGGAACCCGAGTAAAAACGTTACTAAGCAGGGTCTCCCTAATGCTACCGAGGACACAAAAACCCATGAGGATCCCTAAAAGCAGGCAACCTGGTGCATTATTACTGTAAGAAACACCATGGGTTACAATGACCTCGACTCCAGCCATCTTACAGAGTGAAGAGCCTAATTATTCAACAAAACAAGCCAGAATTATTGTGACCTAAATGTCACCTAAAGAAGCTCTTCCTAAATAAAAATCACAGAACCAAAAATCCATCTTAAAGTTTTCCATGACAAGTAGTAAAGTAGCTGTGCTAACTTCTTAAAAATGTTTTATTCCATTATATAAAAGATGTTTTACAGTCACTTACCTTGAATAACATGAACATTCTTCACTTGAACAATCTTCATATTCTGAGACAGCCTTGTCTATTTCCTCTGTATACTGACCCCACTGCGATGCTGAGAAGTTAAAGATTCTACTTAAAACAAGAGTTGTAAATAGATCCAGCAGATCCGATTATGTACAGTATGCATTAATTGTTTAAAATTTTGGGAGTTCTATTTGAGCCACACCAAAAGGATATTACAGGGATGTGACTTTGGTAATGTCTATGAGCTGGGGGTTGCACAGCTGTGATAGCACTCAGACGGTTCCATGTACTCTTCTTCGATGGATGTTTATCATAATCATGCCACTTGGCGATTAACACTCAGAACATAAAATGTGTACCCAACTGTAGGTCTGTAACTCATATGGTCCTCCTTCCAGGATTCACTTCTTACAGCTGGTTCTGACATCTACAGAACTTCAATTTAATGAAGATGAGGCTTTTTAAAATCTAATTTAGCACCAAAGAAATTTAGGGAGGAGTACCTTACTCGAGCGCCACTTTTTGATAAAAAACCCTATATATTTTTTCGGTACTTATTAATTTTGTTAGTTTATCCAATTGTCATTGGAAAAAAAAGCAATGATTGATATGTAACGACGTGAGGGTCTAGTCAGTTTGTATCATCGAGGCCGTAGGCCGATGTTCGTCTGGGCAGTAGTCAGATTGACATATCAGGGAAAGCCGCCGGGGTAGCTATATACTGGCGCTCGAGTACGGAACTCCTTCCGAAATTTAATCTTACAGTCCCTACTCACTCACTGTATCTGAATTGGGTATCCTGTGGGAGAATAAGTTTTCAATTACATCTTTGTGCACGACAAGCAAATCATCACAACACTGCATCAGTATTAGATGTAGAGTAGACATTCAATCTCTAGATTTAGGCTATCCTACTTCGGAAGCGGTTTCGAGCATGTCCATTTGGAGATTTACACTTTGCCTCGTTCATTTATGTGTATAAACTTACCTCTGGTATATTTCGCTTTTTCGTGATCTGCATTTTCTCCTTTACAGCCAAAATTATAGAGTACCGAGAAGAAAATAAGTGCATGGATCAGATTCAATTTGAAAATTGCGATTCGCGTGTGCGTTGCTGGCAACTGCATCTTGTTCCTCAAATCTTTGATTGTGATGTACGCATTAGCAGTAACATTGCAGTTCACAGTTGTCGTCCAGTTTCTACTTCGCGAATAAATTTACACTGAGTTGAGCGACCCACCTAAATTTTCCTTTCTTGTCCATTGTGGGAATAATTAATTACTTATCGATCGCCACCATTTCCTTGCCTTTCAAGGCATAAACTCCAGTTTGGACTAGTCACTTCTTTTCTTTCCATCGCCATAATTCATGTCGACAGCTGCACGGTAAACTGTTGTGCAGTAACTCGTCTTTTTGTTCAAAAATTGAGATATTATTTGGCATGCTCGTAGCCTTTGACAAACCGCGGGTTAGGTTATCAGTGGGGATAAATTCTGAAAACTGAATTAAACAACATTTTTAATATAGATCTAGATCTCTATCGTAACTATTGAGTCTGATCAAGAAATTTGTTCAGTTTTTTTTAAATTTTTGGCTGCTCCCGAAACTTTTGTAAAAAAACAGTTAGGATAATTTAATTACCAGGCAGCCCTCGATATTTGGTCCAAATTATACATGTAATGAAGTTATGTTGACAAGTTTCTCATTTACTGAGCCAGATCTGTAGATAAAGGAAATCCAAGGGTGGGTGTCAGAGCAGACCCTAGCCTTACAGTGTAGCCTAAATCCAACCCAGGCTTTCCTATAGAATCAAGCAGATCTATTCCACCAGACTCTCAGGAAACAACCGTTTTTAGGCTATCCCTGACGTAATCAAATACAGAGCTGGTGTATGTATCTATGGCAACATGCTGAAGTGATCTACCGTAACGTACTCAACAGTAAATCTGATCCGATTGTACAAAATTCCCAGCCAGACCTGACACTGTCGCTTTAAGATGACAGACCAGTGAATTCGCCCCCCCCCCCATCCCCGCAAATTTCCATTGGGGATTAATTGTCTAAAGGGGCCACACCCACGAAGTACATGTAGGTGCGCTCTGATTGGGTGGGGCGGGGGCTTGTTAATTACATGTAATTATGGCAATGAGTTAAAAGTTCGAGTTAATTTAAATGTACTTTTTGTCTTTTTTTGGTACCGTATGAGGTTAGATAAAAATGGAATGGAATATGCAAGTGTGTGTGTGTGTGTGTGCCGAGTAGGCCAACTGGTCCATGTTAAACGTCGCCTAAACTTTTCAAACATCAGGACTTTGTAATAGACATGCGCATTTTTGATTGTCGTACGCTCGTATCGTACAGGGGGGGGGGGGGGAGGAGAGGTGGAGGGGAGATCTCCAGTTCAGACTCTCTCCTCTTCCGTTTTCATCACCTTTTAACTCAAACTCTTTCCATAATTATACCCGAGACACAGAATACTGAGACGAATCAATTCGCCAATTCGCTATATTCCGTCCTTCGACTTGCGCGCGTATGGTCGATGTCAACAATACAACACTTCGCACCACACCCCTTCATAATTGAACGAAAAAGTTTAGTACTCGCCGTATTTATACGCTAGCAATTTGTGGACAAATAGCGGAAGAAGGAATTAATGGTTCGTCTTGGTATTCTGTGTCTCGGATTATATTTTAGGCATTAAACAAAATAGTCCTGAACACGAGCAGCCGAACGGTGAAAGACAAAGGCAGCATTCGCAATGAAATAATATGTTCTAATTTTAGACGTTAGTGCAGTATTTACTAGGTTTTGATTGACTTTGCTAATAATCCACTAATGAAGTTGTTTTGTTTTGTTGTTTTTTTTGTCCCCGAGCTCATGTATGAAAAAGAAGTGCTGCGCTCGGCACGTTTGTAAGCGGAGCCGAAGAGAGAAAAATGGTGAGTTGTATTTATCATGCAACGATATTTTGGCAGCATCCCCGGCTTCACATGAACATTGCCCCTGTCAAGGCACTTCAAAACAAAACAACAACAACAACAAAAACAACAACAACCAAAAAACAAGAAAGCCCGAACAGATACCCCCCTCCCCCTCCTTTTGAATTCAAAACCAACGCCTATAATGATGGCTTCATTGGCATTCGGGGGAAAAAGGATGGAACATGTTCAATCAGCGACACAAAGCAAATTTAAAAAAATACACCTCAATCACTGCAAATCTTCTGATTAAGACAAAGAACATTCTGCAGGCTCGAAAGGAAGGTGCCATGATCACATTAGGATCATAAATGCCGTGCTAGGTCACGACGTCAGTGAGTTAATTTTTACGATCTTGTTGATTATAACCAGCGTAATTTGTCCTTGAGCTGTTCTCGTGAACAGTTTGTTTTGAAACACCTTTTTTCTGATAGATGGAGAGAAGGAGGGGCGAGACAGAATAAATGTATAGCTAGGAATGACAGAGCAGTTCTCGACCCCGTGATTTTGATTAACATAGATAAGGGGTGAGTAAAGGTAGTTTATTTAGACGCTTAGTTGGCGTTCGGAAATTCGTGCATAAGAGTAGAAAGCACGGGGTTTGAAGATTTTAGTAGTTAATGTTTCGCATTTAAAATTTTGTCTAGACCGTAAAATTGACCTTGATTTTGGCGCAAGGCCATGACAAGCATAAATTAATATTGCAGGCTGAGCTGAAGCGACTGCACCAATCAAATGTATGAATCTGGACGGAAGGTCGAGACATAGCTTTAGTATTTAAACCCGTGCAGAGCTTAGATAGTGGCCACATGTAGACAATCCATTTACGAGGTGGACGGCGATAGTCCTCAGCCAGATGAGAGACATAGAGACGCAGTTGAGCAGTCCATATTGTGAGGAGCGCCATGATTTTAAAGCTCCAGAGCCTAA